>RBZT01000441.1:0-148399 GCA_003693705.1 Polymyxa betae
TATGCTTACTTTCTCGCCGATTTAGATTCGGATGGTGTCGGATCTTTAAATGTCGGTGCTGCTAATGTTACCGTTTTATCGTCTCTGCCTGTCTTCATTACCGCGGCTGACGTCGTACTACAATCGGATTGCTTCCTGAATCTTGGTTTTTCTCCTCTACGCTTAAGGTCTACTGGCTCTCGTGGGTTTAATCTATGCTGCCCATGCAATTCTTTAGGTGATTTCGTCTCTTTATGTAGAGCAGAATTACGTCAGATTTCTGCAAAGGGGTCGTGGACGATTACTAGTTATAACATTTCAGTTTTCTCTATCAATGTTCTCGACATTCCGTCAGATGTATATTTAGTGTCCCCTGCTGTCGGCGGTGCCATCAACTTCTTCGATAACGCCGAGTTTTCTTCGCTGAACGCTAGTTCTGTTTCCGGCATTAACATATACTCCAATATCTCTTCTCTGTTTGGTTCGGTAGTTCTGGATGGTGATTCTCTCCTCAATGGATCTGGAAGTACTCTGATTCATGCCTCTGCTAACCTGATGTCCAACAAAAATCTTTTACTTCATCAAAGGTCGGGTGGATCTGTCAATGTCTCTGCTCCTGTGCTTTTCAGCGCTAGCAAGGACGTAGGTGTTTTTGCCCCTGTTTATATTTCGGGTCAAGGCAGATTCTCTTCAATTTCTCAGACTGGAGCGTTCCGGTGTCTTCAGAGTGGATCAGTTCATTCAGTCTCTGCCAACGTGACCTCTTTGATGTTCTCTGCCTCAGATTTCTTGCTAGGTGATTTGTGCTCAGTGAATGCATATTCAGCCGATTTGATTATTACCCCGTCCCCAAACTCTGGCCTCACAGTTGGTGATAGCTCCCTGGTTTCGATGATTTCTGCCTCAGAGTTATCTCTGTTTAAAACCAGCTTAAACCTTTATCTCGGTGATTCACACACGAGCTTTATATTGCTTTACAATGTGCTGTATACCCACCTTGTTCAGTCTATAACTGTACAAACTGCTTCGGATCATGCCTCGAACATCACTGTTTTCGGCAACTTCAACGTTTCGAATCCGGTGATTTCTGAATTAGTTCTCGTTGCCCCATCTATTCATATTGAAGGGTTTTTGTCGTGTTTCTGCCATTTGTTTTTGAGACCCTCTGTAGACACCAACATCACCATTGGCTCCGCCGATGGAACCTTTGCCTTTACTGAGCAATCCCTGAACTTTATTTCAACTAATCGAACTGTCACCATTGGTGGATACTTTGCACAATCTGTATCCGTTTTTCCAATCCAATTCATTACATGTCCTGGCTGCCTTGAAGTTGTAGCGGCGGATGAATCCTTCTACTTAGGTTCATGGGACAACAGCACGGTGCAGTTTGTCTATCCATCGTCGCTAGCAAATTCCTTGCCAGAGTTTTCTCTGCAAGAAAAGTCTGTTCGTCTCTCTGTGAAATCTCGAATTGATGAATCTCTAGAGGATTATTTGCACTGCCAAGTTTCTGCCGTTTTTGCCTCTATATCTGTCAGTCCTGAATTTGGCGCTTTCCAATCTCAAATAACCCAGATAGACAGTCATTCTGTCGATATATTTGGTTCTCCCAAAGATGTAAAGGCTATTCTGCAAAGTAACATTCAGTATGTCCAACCACTCATGTTTCGGGGAAAGGACGCTGTATCTGTTCGGTTCCCGGAATCTGTCAATTCTGGAATTTCATTAAGGCAAAGTTTTTTGGAATTTCAGCTAGACCAGCCATTCACTGGATTGCTGTCTACTCTACTTACTGGGCCTTTTACACTTCAAGGCTCCTTGGCTTCGTTCATGCACCCAGCTGGGATAATATTTGATCCAAACCGGTCATTATTGTATATCAGCGATTCTGGTGCCAATTGCATTCGCGCAACAACCTTGGATGGCAATGTTACTAATCTCGCAGGGAATTTCAAGGCAGGATTTTCTGACGGTCTGGGTAACCAGGCCCGCTTCAATCGACCTCGAGGGTTAGCCGTTCTCTCCAACGGGAATGTTCTTGTATGTGATACTGAGAACCATGCTATTCGTTCGATCTCACCAGAAGGAAATGTGACGACTTTGGCATCTGGGTATTCAGTTTTTCGAAGACCGACATCATTATATTATTCAAACTCGAGCGGTGCAATTTTCATTGCCGACACTGAGAATAATCGTATAGCCCGATTATTCCCGAATGGATCTGTTTTTACATTTGCTGGGGACGGCCAGTTTGGATATCGCGATGCAGTTTCTGGATTATCGGCTAAGTTTAGGCATCCAACTGGGGTTGTACTTGACTCAGCAGGAAACCTATTTGTTGCAGACTCTTTGAATCATTGTGTTCGCAAAGTATCCCCCTCTGGCGCTGTTTCAACTTTTGCAGGCTCTCCTTTATTGCATGGGTTTGCGGACGGACCTGGCCCAATCGCCCGCTTTCATAAGCCGATCACATTAACCATCGATAGTAGCGACAATCTTTTCGTCTCCGATCTGTACAATCACGCTGTCAGGAAAATAACGCCTTCTGGCGTTGTCTCCACAATATCAGGAGGCTATCCTGGTTATGCTGACGGCCCAAGTCTCTCATTAGGCCGTCTACAGTATCCGTTTTCTTTAACTATTGCTTCTGATTCATCCATGTATATAGCAGATAGTGGAAATCGCGCTGTTCGCCAAATCCTACCTGTTAATTCGGTTCCCATTGTCAGTACTGTTGTTCCGCCTTTCTCTACAAGTCGCGGTGGAATCTATGTCAACGTTTCAGGCGTTTTTGATATCGACCCTCCGACACTTTTTTGCAAGTTTGGAGCAAATGTTATATTCCCAGCGATTTTCCTTCACAATCGTTTGATTCAATGCGTTACCCCGGCCTCTGCCGCTGGTCAATCGCTTCTTCGCATAATCCATAAATTCAACTATAACGAGCGTTACGATATCAAGCAATACTTATACTCAAGCAATTCTATTCTATTTCGATTTGTGGACTCGAGCTCTCTTTATTCAATACGGAAGATCTCACCATCTTATGGCCTCACAAGTGGAGATACTAGAGTGACCATTTTCGGAGATGACTTCTTCAATTCTGTTTCAATTTACTGTCGCTTTGATCAGCAGATTGTTCGACCTGTGCTATTCAACAGAGGCTATATTGTCTGTAATGCACCTCCTCATGCTGCGGGAAAAGTCCCGGTTGCAATAACTTTTGATGGGCAGCAATGGTCCCAAGATTCGAGAGCGCTTTTTGAGTACGGAGAGCGCCCTGGCGTCTTGAGACTTGTTCCTTCTTCAGGTCCGATTGGCGCTAGAACGCTGATAACCGTACTAGGATCAGGATTTCGGAAGTCGCCTTCGGCTTACTGTTTCTTTGGGCTCGAAAAAGTTCCTGTTGTTTATCAATCAAATTCAAGCATACTTTGTGTTACTCCTATCCATATGTTTCCAGAAACGAAAACGTTCACTGTTACCATGAATGGGAATTATGACGATGGTTCTGGTTCAGGAATCTCTTTCGATTTTGTGCATGGCGTTAAGATATCTAAACTGACTCCTGATATGGGGCCTGCTAGCGGCGGTACCACGGTCAATATCACTGGCTCCGGTTTCACAGACATTACAGCAAACTTCTGCAAATTTGGAGAATCGGGTCCTGTCTTACCTGTACTGAATAAGACCGACTCATGGGTTATCTGTCAAACCGGTGCTACAGAGGCTAGGACTGTATCTGTATATTTAGGAAGTGCTATTTCCGATCTCTCTCAGACAGGTGCGTTGAATTTCAGGACGTACTGAATTGTGCTCACGCCATATTGTAGGCTATAGGACATTCCGCTTCACAGAGCCAGAGTTACTAGCTTCTGTTCGCCCTTCATTTGGACCAGTTTCTGGAGGAACCTCTATTACAGTTTCAGGCTTGAACTTTGTGAATACTCCTTCGTTATTGTGCTCCTTTGGAGAAGCAGGCACCACCAAGGGACGCTTCGTCTCGAAGTCAGCACTTGTCTGTTCAACGCCTGCATATATCTCCGGAGTCGTCGACGTTCGCATAAGCAATAATGGTTACGACTTCTCCGAATCCAGCCAAATCTTTGAATATCGACCCAATGAACAAGTCGACTCGATAACTCCCACGTTCGGGTTCATATTCGAGTCCATCAATGTGCACGTTTGGGGTAGGAATTTCTACCACTCCAGTTTGCTTCGTTGCTATTTTACAGGGGTCTCTATTTCTACTCCAATATTTATTAATAGCATGCACATCATCTGCCCAACACCAAAAGTTCATACACCGACCAACACGAGTGTTTATATTATGAACAACGGCCAGAATCCATCCAGTACATCATCTCAGTTCCAATACCTTGCTCGTCCGCGAATTTCTCGAGTGTATCCTGACAGTGCTGCTATTACCGGAGGATCCTCAATCTTACTTACTTTAGAGCAAGGCCAGCAATTCAACAACTGGAGCTGCTCGTTCTCAACTGCTTAATCTATCTGTTTTTAAACCTAGTTAAATATAAAACATCTACCAGTAAACTGTAATAAATTATACTCATTGTTTAATATCATTTGGTGCGAAGATTCGGTGAGAAGGCTTTTTGTTAGTGTTATATTCGCAACTTCAATTACTGACTTGATTGGAGGGTGAAGCCATTGGAATGTGGACTGTACAAACCGGTATGTCAGTTTAAGCTCTTCGTTACTGTACTGTTCAGATGTCCTCCTTCACTCTTGATCGTCTTCTTATTCTCCAAGCTGGCCATTGCTTTGCCAGATTCTCAGATGGGGTCTCGATCTGGGTCGGCGACGCCGGACTTGATTGTGTCGTTATCGATCGCGATGGCTCTCAGCTCTCATATGTCCCCCAATATGCGCCACAATCTCGCTCCAGCATTCGGCAGCGGCTTCAGTTAGTATTCGCCATTCGGAATCGATTCCATCCAGTTCCAATTGCTTTGGTCAATTTCGTCACGCCTGATGCGAGCCCTTATTCTCATATGGTTCGATGGCCGCGGTTCCCGGTTTCTTCTCTCTGTAATTTTATTTCCACGAATGAATCTATCGTACATTCTTGTTGCCGTAATTACAGCCTCCGAATTATTTATAAGATGCTACATCTAACATTTCCGATTCCGATTTCAGGCAGTAACGGATCTGTTTTCATAGAGCAATTATGGCCTATTGAAGACTGTCCAAACAGCTGGAGACATGCTGTTAATCTTGCAGTGCTGGCTGAGAACCCGTCTGAAAGTTTAGATGAGATTGTCATCGATATGTCTCTAGCTAAATCCCGGTCACGCCTTTCTAAAACTCTCTATCAGCACAGCACATCTCTTACATCTCTGGATACCGCCCTACCAGATCACAATCCAGTTATGGTCGAATGGACGCCTGATGGAGTTTGGCATGTCATTGATAAGGGTCGAGCGATTAGTGCTACGTTTGCTTCTGACCATTCGATCTTACGTTCAAGCAATTTGAAGTTCTTCGAGCATCTATCGTCATGGTCGCCACCAGCTCTTTATAGTGTCGAACATATTGGGGAGATGGATTTTGCATCGTCTCCTTTACCAATAACATCAGCCATACATCGGGCCTGCAGATTGCTGCTTCATTATCGTGCCAACAATATTTTAAATCAACAACAAGGCTTGCAAGCAGCGATTGGTCCAGCGATATCAAGTATCAAACGGCATACCTGCTCTGTGACTTCCGTTGGTGAATTTACATGTTTCGAGGATGGGCGGATCTCGGTTCGGTAAGCAGACTCTTTGGCTGATTGGACACGCTGACTTGTGCTGTTTTTTAGATTCTTTGACAGGACTATTGTCCATTTAAATCCAGCTCAACAACGATTGGAGCTTATTGTTCGTGATGGCAGCAGTGTCGGTATCAATCTTCCCTGCAATGATCTAAGTGATGATCTTATAAGTTACGTGCGCTCTACTATTGATTATTTCTACTGGGTCAATATGCCTCCTGAAGAGCGTCAAGAAAATGAACTGAAGGCGCTGGAGCGTAACAAGCTGATATTGAAAGAACTGCAGCTCACTGAGGCCTTCCTGAACAATTGCTAAATTCTGGTCATACAAATGCTGCAGGCTAGAAGCTTGCGAGCACTTTTACGCTTTATGCAGTAAATGCTTTCGTCAACTTCCGCTGCCTGTCCAGCATGCTTTTAATTTGTTTTCTTCTCACGATTCGACGATGGTGAAACTCGCCAGTAAGCTCCTTGTTTATTAATGGAAGTTCCATTGCGCAGCAACGCTATTGTTGCTATCATCAACGATTTTGTATCTAACTGCCGCCAATCTGATCTATCTCGTTGATACCAGTGCAAGCTATAGCTGGTGTACTTTGGTCGCCATCAATATTTTGATCGCGTTCCCCTCGTCCGGTTTCAACAAATGTAGGTTCAAGTTACTGCTAGTACCTGGACATGAAATATCACTGAGAACCTAAACATTGGTGACATTCAAGAAGTGACATCAAGCAGTGAATTATCACCTTACCACTAATTCACTACAGAACATCAATAATGATTGCACCATACGATCAACAATGAGACCAAATCCTATTACCAAACGAGACCAAATGTGTATTATTGAGAGATTTAATTATCATCGCTGTGATCATCGTCATTGCTCTGGGCATCATCGTCGCTGTGGAAGACGGTGTCAAGCTCATCGGTAGTGTCCCTGAATGGTTCCATCTTCTGCTCATAAGAAGATTGGCTTCTAACTCTATCCACATAGGTGTTAGTAGTCTTCTCTTTAGCTAATGATCGCATCTGTTCACAATCAGAATATGTCAGCGAACCCCAATGCCAAAATACCTTAGTAGGCGTCACATAGCCGTCATTAGAGTAAAGGGTTTCGCCTTGGAAACTGCCAGCGAATATCTTGATAGGCTGCAAGCAAAACCGGGGACCAATCTCAACCAAGGTCGGGTCAACATTGGCCTTAGAGTTAGACGAATCATACACGATCTGATAATTTCGGAACCAGATACGACCATCGAGATAGTAGAAGGAGAAAACATGGTCGATGAAAGGCTTGGTCTTAGGATGACCACGAGGGCTCCCGAATATCTGTATGAGCATCTGTTTCATTAGCTGAAGCTGAGGAAGTTCGCTGAACAAGGCGTCAAAAGACAGAATTGGACGAGACCCTTTGAGGCAGTTTCCAGTTAATTTCAACTCATCCATGGTATGAATGTTCTGAGTGAGAAACTTAGCAGACGGTCCATGGGGAGTCTTCGACGCCCAAAGATATAAATCCGAATGGCGACGGGCCTCAAAGAATAAGCAACTATTGCAGTTATTCATATCACAAACATCATTGACGCCAAACAAGGTGCCCTTGTTGTCGTATTTGCACTCTTTCTTGCTGTGAGGCAGTAGATTACGAAGATCGTCCATCAGATGGCGATCGCAATGACGGATGCCTTGGGTTGAGAAAACCAGCGTTCTCTGCTTGTTGATATGCTTGGTCTGAGTTTTACGTCCTGCAGCTATTGCTTCAACATCCTCGACTTTGGTCTTCTTGGCAATATTGCCATCTTCTTTCTGTTGCTTTCTTTTATACATAGCTGCTGGATTGAAGACAACGCTATCACCAAACTGTACAGAGGAGATTGTTCCAGAAAGGGTGATTCGCACTCCGTGACGGACTTTTGACCAAATGCGATTCCCTCGAAAAAACAAAAAAACCCATCAGTCATCATCAAACGTCATCGTTGAAGCTATTTACTTTATTGTTATTATATCACGAGGTGAAATAAAAGACCATGAAATCATCACAGACCTTCTACCGATGTGCTTAGCTTATCTAATTCTTGCACGATTCGCCCAAATTGAAAAGGTCTTTTGGGTGCCAAAGGATTCGAAGCTGCATCCATAGCATCCAAGTTCTCGATTCTATTACACAGTGCTATCAGGTGAAAAAATACACGCTAAATGCTTTGATTACGCATGGAAAAATGCTCGAAGTTGTCTAAGGCTGCTACATAACTTGCTGATTTGGGCATCTCGCTCCTGGACCTTCTTCTCTAACGAGATTGTGACCTTCTCTTTCTTTCGCCTGCTATCAGCAGCTTTATCCAGTGACTTCTGCGTACTGGCCAGCATCTTGTCACTTTGCGTTAACTGTCGTCGGGTCTAAGGCGTGGCAATTCAATTTCTTCATGCATTGGGATATCGTGCTTAAAAGTCAGACCTGCTCTAATTCACTCTCCAGAGACATCTGAGAATGCTTAGCAAGTGTTAATGCTTGATTTAGGTGGACCTTATCGCGTTCAATCTAAACATCTTACTTAGCTGCGATATCATCAACAAGAAACAGATACGTTGCCATATCGCTGATTGAGCTGATCCAGATCAGCCTGTAATTTCGCAATCTGTTGTGCAGCTTGCTGATTCTCATTCGTTGTATGACGGTTCACATCCAGAACCTGATAATAATCTTGTCGTAATGTATCCAGATCCGTCGTCAATTTTGACACTTGTTGTCGTAAAGCGCTCAAATCCGAAAGGTGAGTTCGTTGGATCGACTCAAGTTCTGATACACGAGATTTCGACTCGTTTAGTTCTGCCTAATATGAACGTAATGGGCGCCTGATATTCTCATCAGCAAATGGGAAGACCTGTAGTTGATCTCGACACTTCTCCGATTTCTGCAAACAATCCAGGCGTTCTTCATCAAACTTAGCAGCGCGATCGAGAGCCGCTTCCAGCTGTTTCGAGCGACTCTCAACGTCAGCGATTTTGAGATGAAGTGCATGTTGACCTTTCTGCAGATGATACCGTTCTAATCGCATCTCATCAGATTCTGATATGAACGCGTCAATAGATGTCCACAGATCAGAAATCGCAGCTGTTGCATTATTCTTCTATAGGAGATGTGTTAGCCATAGTCGATGGCAGAAGTGTTCAGGAAATTCAACCTGGACTTGAAATACAAGGACCTCAATCTTCGAACAATCTGTCTCTTGGTATTCTAGATCACGACGAAGCTCGGAACAAAGATGATCGAACTCGTGATAATAGTCTGGTGTAGCACCTGGTTCCAATACATAATGGTCTTCTCCAACCTGGGATGATGATCTATCCATGAAATCATAGAGACTGGATCATCATCATTAATGGCATTTCTACACCTACTCGGCACAGGACGTCTATATAAAGTCCGACATTTTCGAAAGGATTTTATCTCTAAAGTAAGAAGAATGGTACATATACAATAGGATGCTTAACGCCATGTTACTGGAACCTCATCTAGATTGCAGCCTCAATAACGAAGCAGATAGAGAGAGGACTAATAAACAAACCTGTTCTATAACGTTGTGTTGTGGTAGATTCATGCAGAGGCGTCGTCGCACCCGCCTTAAACATCAAACATCCCGCATGAGCGATCATAGCACCATTGTCGATCGCATACCTATCAGCAATCAAACATGGGCCAGCATTCTTTCACTCGGCAGCAGCAGCGCCAACCAACCTTTCATCGATTGTGCAGACCGTTGCACTACGTTGTTGGCACATTCTGCCCATCATCTGCTGCAAGCGTTCATTACAGCCGACGCCGCCGACGATCAGGACGCTATCGTGACCACAATGTGCCATAGCTCGTTCAGTGACTTCGACGAGCATAGCGAAGATCGTTTCTTGCAGCGAATAGCACAGATCAGCTTCGGTACATTCGCCGCTGGCCAGCAACGTCTTCGCCGACGATTGAATGAACGTGAGGAGGCCGGCGAACGACACGTCCATGCCTTTGACCACGTAAGGTAGCTCGATCAGCTTCGTGCCTTTCCTGGCCAATATCTCGATATTATAACCAGGAGATGGGTCGTTGGAAAGACCCAGATCGCGAGCGAATCGATCGAGGCAGTTGCCGACAGCAATATCGATGGTTTCACCGAATATTCGATATCTGCCATTAGCATAGGAGATGATCTGTGTATTACCACCAGAGACGTATAATACAGCTGGATTATCAGCTTTAGTAACTGAACGACCCATTTCTATATGACCAATGCAATGATTAACACCAACTAATGGCAACGACCAAAGCTGGCTTAGAATGCGGGCGACAACGGCGACCGCCTGCAAAGGCGCTCCCATCCCGGGACCTTTCGTGTAAGCGATCAAATCGAGTTTGTCGGGAGATAGGTTTGCCTGGCAAAGGGCGTCTTTAATCAGCGCAATGATCCATTGCTGATGGTGCTGGGCGGTTTCTCGAGGCAGAAATCCGGTCCCAGGAGGCGTCACAAACGTGTGGCGAACATTGGCGAGGATGTTGGCGTCTTCATCGACGATACCGATGCCGAGTTTGTTGGCGGACCCCTCCAAGCCCAGCACGATCATAACAACGCCAGCAGACAATTAGCAAATTGATCAAGAATGCGCCTACAAACCCTAACCCTGGACATTTCCAGCATGTAGAGTTTTGAAAAGTCCCAAAACAAAGAACAAAATGCGTACGCAGAAATGAAAAACTGCGCGCAGTGAACGAGAGCACTTTGATAAAGATGTGTTTTAATATGAAAGAATCTACCAGCGACGGTCGTCAGCCGGTCTGGGTCGAGCAGCTTGCATAGGGCGTGATTGCCAGGCCCCGGGTTCTTTGCCCGCCACGACACCACCGTACTTCCCATGCGAATGGCGATGTTCCAAGCTGCGTTCGTTCTGTTCAACCAGAACACCAATCTGGTCGGCGAAATGCAGCGCTGCAGATTGGAGCTCGTTGGGAAGGACAGCCTTCATGTGTATGGACTTGGTGGCCGCATCCCACTGACCCTGAAAGACGCTAATTAGAATAAGACACAGCAGATAATATATTGGCTCAACCAGTAATCTATCGTTGGCCATCAGGCGAGAGGCGATAGCATGAACATCCCGTTCCGACATATCGAAACGAGACGCGAGACGTTCGCCCGAGATCTTGATGTAGTTGGCGCCAAGAGCCAGAAGGAACGTTTCTAAGGCGACTTCTTTGACAGACTTGTTCAAAGCAGCTTGAGCTATTTCCGAGAATGGAATCAGGTTCCACATTCTCAATTGCATGAGATGCTCTAAAGCCAACTTCCAATCGCCTGCGTCGCAAAACGTTAATCGCAGCGAACAGAACACAAAGCGCAGAACCAACCGTCGCTCAAGGCGATCGCTGAAGCAATCACGTAATCACGTGTGTTTTCAGGCGGGCCGTTAAAGGCGTTCTTGTGGAAGCTATCCCATAATCGACGGAAATTACGAGAAATGACATGGCGCTTATCATCGGCAGCATGAACAGCTAGATTGGGTACTTCTAGAAGCATAGCAGAAACCAAATGAACAGATTCCAGCAGATCCAAACTGATGTGCATGTGATAGGGGACCTGACGGCGCCTTTCAAGCTTCTCCTGTTCGGTATCGCGATCTTGCTGCCAAGATCGCTGGCTGACGCCCTGGCGAACATAAATTCTCAAACACGCTGACCGCACTCGATCATACCTGAGCAAGGAGCTCTTTGATCTTTCCTGTGGCGTACAGATCGGCAACCAGGTTGAGAGCATCAGATAGAAGACCGAGACGGAAAGCACAGACCGACATCATGGCTAATGCACGATTGTAAAGGATTTGTGTCGAGATATCAGCTTGCTGAATCGAATCCTGTAGATGACATTTAGACGCCAGTTTCGTCCAAATACAGGAACGATGACCTGGATGTGAGCCATCAGGAAGGCATCACGAGCTTTGCAAAAATGGCCATGCATAGCATAATGATAAGCGGTGCAAATGATAGCGCGGGCCTTCGACCGTCCATCCTCGCCTTTGTAGATGATCGCGCACAAGCGATGAAGAAGGATGTCATCACCCTGTGACAAGATTGAAATGACATCACGACGATATTGAATGGCCGTACATGAAGCAATGCCAACGGATCCTGCTGCTTCTGAGAGTAACCAGGTGATTGAATATCAAATGATGAATCGTATTTAACGTAGAGATATTCGACACGAAGCATGGCGAGCAGACCGACAAACTGGATCTTCTTGATCGCTAAACGAATCACGAATTCAGTTCCATAGAAACCAGCAGGTAGCGATCCGTCCTACATTGATAGTAATCCTGCGATCTTGCCAATAGAAGCATTAACGTCGGCTCATCATTAAGACGATCCAGATACTCCTGCGTATGCGGATCGATGATCTGCAACGAGGCGATGTATTCGTCTGATAGACGAGCAGCAAACGAATAGATGCTACCGGCAACGTATTCTTGACCTAACAGCAATTAAGCATTTCGATTGGCGTCGATTCCAAAAACAGACAGACCATCGTCACGTTTACGACGAGCCTGAGGAGCAAAAGTACGAAGTTCTCCCGCTTCCAGAACCGGCTTGTTCTCGACAATGACGGGCAGAGGCGTGTTAACATCCGGAAGCTCATCACCAGCGAACACCGTCTCCTCGATATCACCGTCTTCGATGAGATGGACATCGGGATTATCGCTGAGCGCCGCCAGGATCTCATCGAGGATCTGGCAGGCCTGCTGCCATAACGGCACCTGCATATGCGTCCCCGAATTGAAGTTCACATCGAACATCGCCGACATCAACGTGATCTTCACTTTCAGAACAGCGGGGACCGAGGACGCCTTCGTCGAGAGCAGCTTCAGATCTTTGATGGCCTGATAGCGATCGGCACCACGTTTGCCTCGCATCGATTGGATGGCGTTCAGCTTCTGATGAATGAGCTCGGGCGTGTATTCGATCTCCTTCTCCTCCTTCATCTCCGCCTTCTGCTTCAGCTTCTTCTCTTTGTCTTTCGGCAGTTTCTGACGACGACGTTCGGCCTTGGTCATCTCCTCCTCGTCGTCCTTCGTCTTCTTCACCCAGAACGAACTAAGCGAACGATATCAGAAACGAATCAGGGCCAGACGGATGGGCGAGTATTACCGCGACATGGCTGGGTGCGACAGATCGATACTGGATTCGGATGATTCGGATTCGTCAGAAAAGTCGCTGAAATCGGATTCGGAAGCGGCGCCGTCCCCGAACTGTTCGTCGTCGTCATCCTCCTCTTCGCTGGATCCCGATTCGGACCCCGATTCGCTTTCGCTTGCGGACTCCTGCTCGGATTCCGACTCGCTCTCCTCATCGCTTTCTTCCACCTCGGAATGAGCGTCGGGTGCGGCTCGGTATTCGGTGATGAAGCGTTCGTACTCCTTGTTGTTCTTACGAAGTTTCTGCTTGAGCGTGTTGAGAGCCTTGTTATTGGCCGTCGACATCTTCGACTTGTATTCCTTATCCTGAGCGACCTCACCCACTCGAAGATCGAGATCAGAGATGGCTTTGATATACATTCGTGGAATGCCTTCCTTCTGGATGACATTCTTCGACTTTTCCATCACTTTTCCAAGCTGTTCGAATGTCTTCAGGGCTTGAACCCAGTCATTGATCTTCACCGAGTTTCGCAGAACTTTGATGGTGGCACTCAGCGCCTCGTATCGCTTGTCTTTCGCGGAACGAACGACACGCTTCTCCTCTTCGGAGGACGACGAATCGTACATGAGCATGGCGGCCTGGGCTTGCTCTCGGTTCTGCATCTGACCGCCCATACCGCCTTCATCGCTCGACGAATATTCCGACTCATTGTCGGATGTGCGCATAGCGAAGAACCGCGACATCGTTGCTGATTAATGATCTGAGAATACGACTGCGACGATGGTGATGGGAGACGGCAGTACCAAGGGGACGTCAAGCGGCAACAGAAGCCGAACGACGGAATGGATGGGTGTAATAGATGGAAGGAGTTGAGAGCCACAAGTCCGTCACGGACACCGACTTCCTTTGAAAAAATTCGCATTTCTTCCCTGAAACTCTTTGAAAATTCGATTTCAAACGATCCATTTTGGCTTTGCTGTTGCAGTTTGGTTCGTTGAGCTCATTAGTTGAAACAAAGAGCAATCACAAAGTTGTTCACTTCTACTAAGCATTCCAAAGGTAGGGGTCGTTAGAAACCCACAAACACTCTTCCAACTGTAAACACGACGATGATTTTCTAATGATGTCAGTCGCCTCATTCTGGGACTACGAAAACATCACGACAATATCTTTATTTTAGAAATCGAGTATAAGGGGAATGGTTAGGCAGCAGAGGCCGCCTCATATGTCTCTATATGATGGTGATGTCTTATAACGGGATCCTTCTTCTCCGTCTCACTTATCTTCATTGTCATGGCGTCACAGCTCGATTCGAGCTGTCTTGATCTAGCTGACACCGGCACCAGCTGCGACCAGAATCGGGCCAGATTCAGGCACAAATACAACGGCAGGTAAATCAAGTCAATCGGATGCCGACCCCAATACACCACAATCGATACGAGATTGCCTGCTAGAACGCTCATTGTCACGAACATCGCCAACGTTAATATTGGCCAGGTCGGTTTCAGAATCGGGATCAAGACCAGACAGCAGATCAGATACAGAATTAATAGCATCTCCAACACGTCGAGTAGAATTCGAATGGCTAACAGGCTATGTCGACGCCAGATGCCGCCTGATAGCACGATGCCAGCACGACGAAGTCGACGACGATATTGACCCGCTGCCAGCAAACGCGACCAGGCTTTCGGGCATCGAATGCTGACGAAACAGTCTTCCGATTTTTGGAAAGCGAAATCCCAACGGCTTCTGATGATCCACCTCCAGAGCGAATCGGAAACAGTTTGATTAAATGAGATCGTGTTTTGAAATAGGCTGTCCTGAAGGATCGAGGTTCGTATGAGAGAGACATCTGGTAGTGAATGTAACGTTGCTGAGAAAGCATCATAAGCTTGTAGCTGGGCATTATTTTGTGATAGAATCATATCAAAGGCCAATTCTTTCAGATTCAGCTGGCCACTATTAGATGGTTGCAATTCGACGGATGGAGCCACCAGACCGATGTCCGGCTGGTCCAGAGGCACAAGCAGCCATTCGATCTTGCTGGGTGACGACCAGATCAGAAAGGGCGGCGACAGAGCTATGAGTGGCGTGGTGACATTATTACAGCCGGTAAGGAGAGGATGGTCATTGGTTGTCGTCAATAATCGATACGGTAGAGTTGTCAGATTCGATAGAGCTGATAATGCTATGCCATAGTTCTTGGACGCGCGAGGGACGACCACGATAGCGGCGGCCACATTCGACATCTGCCATGATAAAATGGCGGCTAAGAAATCCTCCAGATCGTCGTCGACATCGATCAGACAGACGATCGAGACATCTCGCCTCGTGTACGATTTCCGATTCGGCTCTGGGGCCGAGCTCGAATGCAACAGCAGATTGACAGCATCGATGAGAAGAAAGAGGACCCGAAAGAATATCAGGATGATGATGGGCCCCAGGTAGAGCGGCGATACCTCATAGATCAGGGGACCGAGCGCCTTCACCAACCAGATCGGCAGCATTTTCTTATGAGCGAGATTCCGCCCTCTGCCGGTCGGATAATCTTGACTCATGCACCATTCTAGCGTCTACAAAACCTCAAGATCAAATCCGAAATCAGGGCCAGTACGAGCGCTGTGTTTCGGCGCAGGATGGCGCGTCCGATGGCGCAGACTATGTCATGTTGATTGGTAGAAGAGGATGGCGATGCTCTCTGGGAAGGCATTGCCGGGACCGGCGGTTCAGCATGGAGACGAGCGCGAAGGTTGAGGAGGTGCTGCCGCCAGGCAGAGTCGATAGTTGGCTGCAGTTCGATGCAGAGCGGCATCGGTATTACTGGCGAGGTCGGCCATGTATCTCGGTGACGACCTTAGTGGCGTCCTTGTTCTCAAAGTAGGATTCATATCTACCTGGACGTATCGCATCACCATTTATCGTACAGATTCGATGCTGATGGGATCGTCGCACAGCATTATAATCGCTGGCAGCAAGATCCAGAGAGCAGTATGTGACATTTGTTGAACCAAGTGCTGGATTTCATAGACGAGTTCAAGTTTGGAACGAATTTTCCAATAATTTGTTGATATTGTGATAGAATATTGTGATTTGGAGCCGCATGCTATTAAAATGTTATGGTCCATGACCAGTGCTTTGTCTATAAAACAGGTTGGTTAAACATCGATTTGCAGAAATTCTATTCACTTTTCTAGGGTAATCTGCTCCATGCGTATATTGAAGCATTCTTCAAGCAGATCCCCCATATCGATAAGGATCAAGTTGGCCAAAAAGTGATCGACCAATTTCACACATTCTATGAGAAATTCGGCCCGTTCCAGAGAGTTAACGCTGAACGAAGAATTGTTCATCCAGATCTGTTACTGGCAGGAACTGTAGATTTAATTACTGCAGGTTCACAACCAAATGGTGTCATCCTGTTTGATTGGAAAAGGACTGCAAAAGATCTTTCTGCGAATGTCAGCAAAAAGTAAAAATTGTTGTGCATTCTATTTCCTATTTAATGAAAATGATCAGATATTCTGTAGTGTCGGGATTAGAGCACATTCCGGATACGAGTCTATCCAAATATTCGTTGCAGCTGAACATCTATCGATATATGTTAGAATCTGTATACAAACGAAAGGTCGAATCCATGTACCTGGTCCAATTCTCGGAGCAACTCCAAGATGGCTTTCTAGTAATCAAAGTGCAAGGTTTGCAGCGCGAGGTTCAAACTGTTCTCGATTTACGACGGCAAAGCATGACTGTTTAATAAATGCCTTTGCCATTATGGTAACAATAAAGTGGATAGAAAATTTCTGGAAAAAATGCGAAATATTTCGGAAACGAGGCTACGCCCTTCTTAAGGGCCTCACTTTTCATTGCACTTTACATTGATCGAGAATCTTGAATTTCTGCCGAGGCCGATAACGACTTGTACAGTCCGTTATGTCAGAATCGGCTGCGATTGAGAGACTTAGCTCAGAGAATGATGAGTTTGTGGATGTTTCCAGGACTGGGCATCACAAAGGAAACTTCGGAATGTTGCAGAACGATTTAGAATGGGTTAGGCGAGCAGAAACATCGTCTCATCGTTTGTAATTAGCCTTCAAATAGGTTCGGAAATTAAACATTCATAACCCGATGATGAAAATGTCAACGAATGAAGTCAGATCGAAAATATTCAACTCTTCTCGTGTACAGCAAGCGATGCATCGATGCCAAACTAATGGGAAAATGACTCAAAAGTACTATACAATCAGGAATGCCTTCTACATCTTTTACTAAATGGCATTGTTCAGACAATGCAGGATAGCAGCGAATTCGATTTTAAGCGAAATGGTTGCTGCAGTACGCCCGTCTGTTCTGGTTCGCATTGCAATCCATGACTGGTTGATTTTTAATTGTTGTTTTGTGTAGCATCCTCTTGGTTTGGCTGCACGACCTCTCTGCAGTAATTCGAAACTGAAATCCATTTCTCGGACCTCACAATAACTAGGGTACATATACAGAGGTGGAATCAATGTTAACAGCTCTGGAATTCAAAGGGTTGCTGAACGCATGAACTGGTTTTATTCATTGTGGAATTGACAATGCTGCAGGTTAAAGACGCCTTAAACAAAGGCCCAGTAATACTGCTTCCAGTTCATCGATCACATTTGGACTATGTTACGATTAACGAATTAGTTTAATGAAATCTCAAATGATAGTCAGATTGCTATTCAATTTGCTTCAGTTGCCAATGGATTGCCGGTTCCTTTTGTAATTGCTGGTGACAATCTGTAGGTATCTATCAATGGATGTATTTACATCAGTTGATATTTGGGTCTGATAGAAACTTTCCAATTATTGGCCGAATATTGAAGAATGCTGGGGCTGTATTCATTCGCAGAAGCTTCGGTGCAGATTTGATATATTGGGCCGTATTTACTGAATACATGTCACAAATTTTACAGGTAAAGCTTCGTTCTCTCATTTATGCATGGTTTGTAGATGAAATTGCTAAAGTCAGGATGCTTATTGGAATGCTTTATTGAGGGAGGTAGAAGTCGAAATGGAAAATCCATCCAGCCAAAATCGGGATTTCTGGAGGTTTGTTAATCATCGTTTACACTAAGAAATAAATTTTTAAAGCATTGTCAGGTGATTGTACAGCTCTTGGCAGAAGGCGCCATCGCCGATGTGACACTGATCCCTGTAGGCATCGCCTATGATCGAATGGTTTCTATCCTGTTTCCTCTTGGGAATTCGCGTGTTAATTTAATTAGGTCGAGGGCAAGAGTTTCGTAAAAGAAATGCTTGGCTCAAACAAAGAACAGGAATCGCTAGCCGGATTTCTTCAGGCATCGGCTGAGTTCTTAAAAATGCATTTGGGCTCTGTTGATGTAAGCCATCCGAATCGATATTTGTTGGAAGTTAACTTTGAGCAATTAGATCACAATAAGCGATAAGGTTTTCTCGATGAAATCGTACATGAGCACTGCGAAATATCAATTAAATTCAGACAAGACGGATCGCTCCAGGTTTATCTCTGCATTATCACACATGATCTTATACGAGGCCAACTTGGTGACCACCGTCACCGTTCGTATTACATTGATCATAATGTTTGGAGCTTGAACTCAGTGTAGGCATCGTCATTGGTCGCCGCTGTCCTGTTAACGAGCAGAACACGAGGCATTACAAGGGCGACTGTTACTGAACGTGTTTCTGCAATAATTGACGATCTTCGCTCAAGAAATGCACCGCTATCACGTTTGATCTTGACGCAGCCGTTGTCCTTAGTTGTTGATGGAGCTTTGAACCTTCTGGGTCGGCTGGTTACTAACAGAAATGGCGTTCTGTTTGGTTATTGGCATATGGAGTCGTTAGAACTTGGCATTTATCGTAATGCTGTGATACATTGGTGGGCCAGCGAAGCG
Source organism: Polymyxa betae (assembly GCA_003693705.1). Taxonomy (NCBI): domain Eukaryota; phylum Endomyxa; class Phytomyxea; order Plasmodiophorida; family Plasmodiophoridae; genus Polymyxa; species Polymyxa betae. The sequence goes on from RBZT01000441.1 coordinate 18,830, forward strand.
ATTGTTGCGGTAGCTTTAGTTGCCGTTTATCGACGCTTACACTATAAGGTTGCAATAATGCATTTTTGGTTTTAAGATGGTAGACCAAAACGATATTCAGTTAGACGGAGAGTCAACAGCTGGCGTCTCCAAAGAATCAACTTTGGAGAAAGTACGGTTCGTTAGCCAACTCTTAAAATCCGAGTTTATCTACAAGCCATCTTTCAATATTGAGAACAATTTCGCTGAAATTATCGCTGAACTGAAGGCAAGGTATGGTGCTTACAAGATGCAAGCTATAGAAATTAACGTAAAAAAAACAGAATGGTACTTGGAGAAGGCAAAGATGGGGTTGTGTATATTCGAGGTCGTCATGGCCTCAAGTACATATCTTTTTTGTGTATGCTTATTTGGCCCCTGATCGACGTCTATTACGTTTGTTGCACCACTCTGATGTCATTACCGAGATCCACAATTATCCAGGAATCTGCTCTTGTTGCAAAAGCTAGCGCAGCTGCTGAAGCCAGCTATTACAAAGGTCGCTAAATTGTTAGCAAATTGTCCTGTAATTTACAGACAGTACAGGTGAAATGGCGTTTTATGAAAGCGTGTCTACTGATAGTATCAAGCACACTTTGAAGTGGTTCGAAAACAAAGGCGTGATTGCAGTACAGCCGATCATAGCGGTATTCCGTTGTCATGTTGTAACAATGTTGCATTAAGCTTGCACTACAGACTAACTCTCATAAGCCTCCGAAGCTGTACACGCTTTCGCCAGAATATTGTCCAGAATCTGACTCTACTCCCAGCGTTCTGCTGCGGAATCTTGCAAGTTCGATTAAACAGTTCCGGGCAGAGACACCTGACGTTGATCAACGTCATTTTACTCTGTCGTCGAGACTGTAGCACGACCGGCTTTTTGGCATCTTTGTATTAACATTCTTGTTTGTACTACTGACATGATGCAGAAATCGCATTGAACTTTAATTGTTTGATTGTCCGGCATCATCTTTTCAAACTGAGAGGCGAAGCAAAACACTGAAAGATAAACCGACGTCCAGCAATGAATATCAGATGGAATATTTTGAGTCCATTTTTCAGATTCGTAGAAAATATAATTATATTAAGAACTTGGCTGTGGTTTATATAGTGCCTCCAGTCTTGGATCCACACGAAGTTGGAGGTCCAAGGCTCTGTAAGTGGATGGTTAAGCGAAGCAGTCCAAACACAACAAAGAACGAACCTGAATTTCTTCATAGCCATCTTCTCGTGGCGGTGCAGACGAGCTTCAAGAATGTGAATACGAAACATTGTCGATTCGTAGAAAGCATTGTATTCTTCTTCTTCCTTATCAACATGAGGACCTTGGTTACGCTGATATGCCGTTTCTCTCTTCTTCAGCTTATCGTATTCTTCATTGAGTCGTCGCTGAATAATGTTGCCGCGTTTTAGCAGCCGTTCGGTTAGTGATGCCATACATTCGTCGCGAGCTTGTTCAGCCTGCTCTCTCAAGAGCGGTTTTCCTGTTGGAAATTGTGCCAGGAATGGCGCCAAGTAATCAATCGTTCTATGCTCGTTATCCTCGTAATTTCCAGTTTCGCTTTTAACTTGTTCTTTAGATTTTGTTCGAGGCTTGTCTTCTCCATTTCGTTCGAGGGCTGCTTCTTCGAGCTCTGCTTTCAGCTGGTTAAGCATTTCATTAAGTTCAGATTCCCTCTGCCTGATGATTGACATGAGTTCCTGGAATCATTAATCAGCGATTAAAACATAAGACGAGATTGAGAGATACTTTCTCAGATTGGACAAGTGCATTGAATTCCTCCCTAACGATGGCGCTTTGCAACGGATTCGTGTTTCCATCGACATTCCAAGTCAAAATTTCAGCTCCTTCTTTGCTGTAGATCTTTGACGAAGCTGTAACTCGACCTTGTAACGTATCAGAATTAAGCCTCTTTTTATGAACGAGATATCACCTGGACCATAATGATAATGGATTGCAATCTTACCCTGATCAATAAGGCTGACCTTCTTCTTAATGTTTTCGTCAGCAGGAACAGCAGGGTTCCTTATATTTTTGTTAGAAACTTTGGTTGATAAGCTTATTTACGTTAGCAAAACCTTGCAAAGCGTTCTGAAAATTTTACAACTGGAAGCTCATTCGCTCCTCCTGGATTGATTGAAAATCCCTTTAATCGCCTCATCTTCGAATCAGACTCGTCAACAACTACAGCCCGATGGATGAGCCTATTTTCACAGCCCTGATATTCTTCGACAAACTGCATCATGTTAAAAATTTTAGAAACATTAACAAACTATAAATAATTGCTACCCACCTTCTTATTGATCATCTCTGTCCGCTTGATGAGACCATCTACACGGGACTTGGGATAAAATCGAATCAAGCGTTGAACTCCAGGAATCTCTATCAAATCCTGGATTCCGGAAGGTTTTCCAGGAGCATATCTGAGTTTAACACAGTCTGATATTTCACGTTCAGAATTTTCAATGTAACTATCACCAGTTACTCAACTGGTTTCTGGAAGTATGACTCTTTTGATTAAGTTATCCTTTCTCTGATCAAATAATTCCCGAATTTCAATAACATTTTGGCGAGCATCGTCCTCAAAGAGTGTCAACCGTAAGACGAGGCCCTGCTTTCCAGGTAAAAGAGGTGCGAATTTCTCCAAATTGCATTTGTTAAAGTAGAGTATTTTTTGGCCATCAGGAAACACGGATTTGATCAACTCGGAGGGAATGACGATTTTAGATGTCCACGATGACGCCTCTAGAAGCAATAGCTTACTGTTCCTGGGCGATTGGGAAATCTTTGGATCGAATATCCGTTCTCCTTTGTTGACCTAGCACAAGGTGAATTTGGCAACTTGCAAACGGCATTGTGCAGATACCTTATCCTTGACGATGATGTATTCCCAAGCTTCACTATCATCCAGATCGAAATATAAATCCTTAAGCTCACACGGTTTCTGAATATTGATCCAGTAATTGGACTCGTTCCAGAGGCTTTCAATTCGTTGATATGGAGACTCATTTAACTAGCACAATTAATTCCAATGATTGCCAACAAAAAATCGTTTGTCACCTGATAGATAATTCCCGTACTAGGCTCAATAAACTGAACATTGCTGATATCGCGACGCCCAGGAAGCACCATAACCCAGCAATGTACACGCCTATCTTGATAGGGATCCTGGTATTTAAACGCCTGCGTCGCCCTTTTTGCAGACTCCTCAGCTAGATGAGCGCTTTCCGCCGCTTCTCGCTCAGCTAACATTTGCAGGTGCTTCGAAACATGTGTTCGATCCCGATGAACATTGTATCTGTTATTCGACGATTGTTCGGTCGCGGCCGGCGCCGCTAACTGCGACGATAAATCTTTGATCTGGACGTCGTCATCCCAAGCACTAGTTTTCAGTAATGGACATTGAACAGAGGTGAGGTCCTGCAATGTAATGGCGACTGGGGCGTAACCGCTCACAACGTAGGCGCGGAACCCTGCTCCACGTAGCACTGATACGAGAAGAGTGGAGAGATCTACACAGTCGCCTTCTCTCATTGCCACTATTGTCGAAGGTGATGGCAGGAAATCAGGGAGCAAGGTTGGCGTCTCTAGCGGGATGTAGTTGACAAAGTCGGCGACGAAGGTCGCGGTTTGTTGTAAATCGTACGTACGAGGGTATTTGAGTAGCGTCGGACGGATCGTGGAGCAGACGAACTTTCGAACGCCGCATTCGTTCATGGGACAGAGGTACAGGTTAGGTTTCAATGGGAATAACTGCAAGAACTGTCGACGATAATGCTCGACATATTCGAGTTGGGCAATCTCTCGATCGGAATTCTGGCGGTATGGTTTGGGGAATTCGGATGGATCTAGCGATTCCAGACGCCGTTGTTTCTTACTGATGGGAGCTTGCTGGGATTGCGGAATGCTACAGGATGAAGTCAGATCTGTTATCACGCTAGCGACATCATTGATACACTATTCCAACAGGCAAGGCTAACTGTTCTGGTTCTCTTGACCTCGATGTTAGTTTTTGATCAGTTATTGAATCATCTGGTGAAGGATCCACATCCAGAACATTCATCCTGTCGCCGCAACTATTGACGTCGTAGGAACAAAATATTAGGCGTGTACCTGCTTCGATCTGACAATAACCTGTTGTACGATTTGCTAGGGGTTTAGGGTCGTGAGTTTGATTTTCTAAGTTTCACTTTATGAATACTGTTAGCTGAGCGAAACAAAACGAAATAGTTAGGATTCGAATCCACAGACAATAACATCGAAGTAATGAAGCGACAATAAACATACTAATCATAAATTGAGAAGCTTTAATGGGTAGAGTATCAATTGTTGTAAAAGTTAACCGATTGGCAAATAGGTCGCTATACATTTTTAGCGACAATGAAAGTTAGCAGAATTCACGAAAATACCCATCTGAAGACGACGCATCTTATTCCGAAAATGCATTATCAATGGATGGAATCTAGCATAAAGCGCTTCAAACTTAAGGATCAAGATTGCATGAGATTACGATTTTCAAATGGTTCGATGAAAACATTTAGCACGATTGATGTGATATTAGGGGAGCATTATTATATCATTGCAAAGTCCGTGTACGGAGTCCGCTTGACAATCCCCTCGTTGATTCCTCTGTTAGAACGCCCTCGAGGTCCAGTCTTGCTGCTTCTAGGATCATGAAGTTCAACCCACGTGAGTTGCCGTCTTCGGATTAGATTCGTCTATGTTTTCTGACGCGATCTCGTAGTCGTCAGCTCTTCGCGCCGAAAGTCGCGCAAGGCCCATTTCGCCGCCCACTCTGAGGCCCGCCGTGTGATTATGTCGGCTCCTCTCTCCAAGGAGCTGCGTAAGAAGTACAACGTTCGCTCGATGCCCATCCGAAAGGGCGACGAAGTGCAGGTTGCTCGTGGGTCGCTCAAGGCCCGCGAAGGCCCCATCGTCCAGGTCTATCGTAAGAAGTTCGTTGTCCATGTCAAGAACATCACCCGGGAGAAGGCTAACGGCCAGACCGTCTTCATCGGCGTCAACCCATCCAAGTGTGTTATCACTAAACTGGCATTGAACAAGGACCGCAAGGCTATCCTGGAGCGCAAGAACCGCGCTACTGCTGTTTCTAAGAAGGGCAAGTTCACTGAAGAGGATGTTGCCATGAAGTCTCTCGACTAAGCTTCTTGTCTTTCACTCTCTAAAAAATCACAATCTATTTCTATTTTTCCTGTCGATTGTTGTTTGCCCCAGAACTCTAGCGTCAGTTTCATCTGAATCGATACGCGTATTCTGTCGAAAACGTTTATAGATGCGTTTGAACATCTGATGGTTTCTTTCAGGCTCAGCGATCTTTGTTGAATGGATAAAGTTGTGTTTTATGTCTCTTCGTAAATTAGATCTATACCATCAAAACGCTTCTCACAGATTGTCACCAGATATACAGTGCATTCAAGTATGCAAAAACACTGTTCAATGTTGAGCGCTTATTCGTAACTGTAGCCGCTTTTGCGATTGATCGAGAAGTGAAGTTGAAGCAGACTTGCCGCTAACCCAATCGGTGTTTAGAAACGCTTCAATACTCATTCGTGCATTTGGGTCGCTCTTCAGCAAGTGGGAGATGATGGTTTTTGCTAAACAATAACGTCGTCAGCTTCCATGATCACCAAATACATAAACGGAACCCACCCTCCTGAGAAATTTTTTGCCATTCAGGCTCAGTGAAATCGAAACGCCCTTTACAGATATTGTCAATCAAGATTGGCTCTGTGGCGTCTCCGTATACATCAAATGCTGAACAAAGGAATAAGTTCAGCATCAAACGAATCAGCCAACGCGTTACGATGATATCCTGCAAGCATGATAAACATGAGGACACCCAGGGCCCAGTTATCAACTTTCTCTGTATATGGCTTGCGACTAAACACCTGCCATCTTTCGTCAATTTTCTGATAACGAAAACAGATACAGAAGCAAATTACCTCAGGGGCACAGTACGCCCACGTTCCAATAACGGTGCTCATCATACCCTGAGGGGTACTCACGAACTTCGATAAACCGAAATCGACAACTTTTAAAGGAGAATCTGGATCTTTGGTCTTTAATAGCAGATTCTCAGGTTTAAGGTCCCTAAACCCAAAGTTGTTCATAGATTTCCATTAATTTGTATGAACAAAAGAACCTATGAGCGATTTTGTTATTGTGCATATGTTGTATTGCTGATGCCAATTGACGAAGGAGTTCAGCTGCTCTGGCTTCACTATAGCTGCCTTCCGATACGATTCGAGTAAACAGATCGCCACCTCGACAATACTCCATAACGATGTAAAACCCATTGCCATCCTCAAAAAAGTCGTGCAGCTGTACGACATTTGGATGCATCCCAACCTAACAAATATTTCATTGTCATGATTGCAACGATTATCGAGGTGAGACCTTCTGAAGTTGCCGAATCTCATCTTGTACAATCATGTAGCTTTTAACAGCAGATTTCGTCACGTATTTCATTGCAAAATCTGAACGTGCGTTGTCATTAAACGATGCAAAATCATTGACGTCTGCTAACCTTGTCCTGAGGCTTTCTCTCTACAAACACGAACGATCCCGAAGCAGCCACGGCCGAGTTCCCGTCCAACTTCATATCGATCTTCGACACGACGAGATTCCACCGGTATGGGTGGCTCTGGAGCATTGGCGGCCCCCAGCAGAGAGCTGGCAGGCACCTTTGGCGCTGCATCTTTCTTGGGAGTTGGAGGAGGACTCTCCTTGGGAGGCTCATCCACTTGAACAATGATTTTATTCATGGTGATCGCCTCATTCTCACGATTTACAGGCCTTGATATTGGCTCGCCTGGTTCAATAACAGGTTTCGGGATAGGTTGGGTGTTTTGTTGCTGCTTCTGACCAGGCTGAGGTACCTGGTCCGGCTGGATGTGGCCTTGCTGTCCGGTCTGGTCAGGCTGATGCTGCTGGTTCTGTTGTAGATCATCAGGCTTGGATCCAGCAGAGCAGCAGCTACCCATACTTTGATCGGATCCTGCTGCTGCGATTCTGGCGTGTGCCTCTCAGATCGTCAGAAAGCTATGATTTCGCTAAAAACCCTTGCTGCATGTAGAGCATACATGGTACTTGTGCTCAGGTATGGGTTTCAGGGTCTTAACCCAGGTGATAGAAGTCTCGCAACGAAACCCACCAATATCGATAAACGAATAAATCACGCCGAAGTCAGTTATTTTCTGAATCACAACGATATCAGTATAAGCGAAAACCGCCAATTTGGAAAAATATAACGCAGGAAGGATGAAGGCGAATACCATCACTCGTCTAGCTTACTTTGACAGGAAGCGCGATTACAGAGGCTGTTTGGGTTTCGGCCAACAAGCAGATCGTATCTGCTTTTATATTTCAAGATGCCATCAGAGAAAGTTCCATCAGACCTACAGAACATCTAGCAGCTATCAGGATCAGATTTCGAGATAGCACTCTAAGCCAGAAGCCATCAATTACGATGCTTCATTGTGAGTAACAAACACGATCGAGTCACTGAGAGTCGCCACTCTGTGCACAAACAATCAATATCAAATTATTGTGGCCGAACTCGCCCTGCTGTTTGCACGGTCTCGAAACAAATCTGCTTCTATCCACGACCAAACAATCTGAACCTTGGAAAACCTCAATACCTCGACAATATGGCCAAAGGCGGTATCTAATATTCCATGATGTTGACAAATGTCATAACATCGGATCTCACAAGCATCCCATACCATATACAGTCACAAAAGGAACAGAAATTTGATACTATCACATCTGAATTTTGGGTTGCTTGTTATCTCTGTATTTCAAGTTTCAGCTGAAAGCTGTGGCAACCAAGATGGCTTCATGGGATATTGATTGCGAGAAATCATTGAATGAGGACTGTCGTGTAATGCTTCCTTCAATAGAAACTGCTTCTTTTCATAATAAATGGCTTGTGTTCTATGTTACGCGCACTGTACCCCAACTGGTACCAAGGGGTCGCTTCGATTCGTCATTCTAATCTCGCCGGCGTTGTGTTCGTGTCGCTCGCTGTTTCGAGTTCGTTCACTCTCCCAGTTAATTAGATCGTCTTGTGTCATCACCGTTCTATCACCATGCGTGAGTGTATCACTATCCATATCGGCCAAGCTGGAGTCCAGACTGGTAATGCCTGCTGGGAGCTCTTCTGCCTCGAACATGGTATCCAACCTGATGGTCAGATGCCATCTGACAAGACCATTGGAGGAGGTGATGACTCCTTCAACACCTTCTTCTCAGAAACTGGTGCCGGCAAGCACGTTCCTCGTACTGTCATGGTCGATCTAGAACCCACCGTCGTCGATGAAGTTCGAACTGGAACCTACCGGCAGCTATTCCATCCTGAGCAGTTGATTTCGGGTAAGGAAGATGCCGCCAACAACTACGCTCGTGGTCACTACACCATTGGCAAGGAAGTTATCGACCTCGTCCTGGATCGTCTTCGTAAGCTGGCTGACAACTGCACCGGACTTCAAGGTTTCATGATCTTCCACGCCTTCGGTGGTGGTACCGGCTCCGGTTTCGGTTCTCTGCTGCTGGAACGCCTTTCGGTCGATTACGGCAAGAAATCCAAGATTGAATTCGCTGTGTACCCGTCTCCTCAGATTTCTACCGCTGTTGTTGAGCCATACAACTCGGTCTTATGTGCTCATGCTATGATGGAACATTCCGATGTTGCCTTCATGGTCGACAATGAAGCCCTGTACGACATTTGCCGGCGCAACCTCGGTATCGAGCGTCCAACCTACACCAACCTGAACCGTTTGATCGCTCAGTGCATTTCCTCGGTTACTGCCTCTCTGCGATTCGACGGTGCCCTCAATGTCGATTTGACCGAATTCCAGACCAACTTGGTGCCTTACCCGCGTATCCATTTCCCACTCTGCGCTCTGGCTCCTGTGATCAGCGCTGAGATCGCCTATCACGAGCAGCTCTCCGTTGCTGAAATTACGAATTCTGTTTTCGAACCTGCCAATCAGATGGTCAAATGTGATCCTCGTCATGGAAAGTACATGGCTTGCTGTATGATGTACCGAGGTGATGTCGTCCCGAAAGATGTCAATGCTGCCATCGGCACTGTCAAGACAAAACGTACGATCCGATTCGTAGACTGGTGCCCAACTGGTTTCAAAGTCGGTATCAATTATCAACCACCAACGGTGGTTCCTGGTGGAGATCTTGCCAAGGTTCAGCGATCAGTTCTGATGATCTCTAACACAACTGCTATAGCCGAAGTTATGGGACGTATGGACCACAAATTCGACTTGATGTACGCCAAGCGAGCCTTCGTCCACTGGTATGTTGGTGAAGGTATGGAAGAAGGTGAATTCTCGGAAGCTCGGGAAGATTTGGCCGCCATGGAGAAGGACTACGAGGAGGTCGCACAAGAAAGTGCAGATGACGATGCTGAAGGTGACGAGGGCGACGAATACTAAATTGCCCTGTATTGCTGCATCTATCAGTGTCTGAAACTCAGTAAATAACTCATTGCATGCGTTCTAAATCCTGATTTGATTGCTCTGCGTTTGACGCGATCTCTGACCAGTTTTCCTCATTTGAGGAACTCCGCTTTTGCATTTCACAAATATTTCTGGAATGCTCAGTCACAGGATTCGTATTGAAAGTCTCTCTGATATGTTGATTGTTTCTATGTTGAGCAGAATATCCCGATGGACTTCATGCAGTAGTAGAAGCTGATCTGCTCTGATCAATAAACCACACATCTCCGTAATCTGTATTGCGTTGATGTTCGCCTAACTGAATCCAGTCTGACACGTTTCCCGAATATTCCCCGTTGATATCTGTTAGGTCTCATCATCATGGTCTACAAAGTCAGATCTGTAACTAACTAGTGGATCGGATCTCAAACGGAGTACGTACGATATTCCGTTATGTCGGCCACGACGCTGGACCATGCCCATGATATCATCGAGCATCAGCAGAAAGAGCTCGTTCAGCTGAGGTCGAGATGTGAGTTGCTCGAGTCGAAGCTGCTTCACCTGGCACCCGATCTGTTGCCTGGTGATGAGCCTCGTCTTCCACATCGCGAGTTTCTAGCTCGAGAGAGCGTCCTTGGTAGCCATGATCAGGACGCCAGCGCTACGATTCGTCTCGTATCTCTAGCCACGGGTAGCTTGATCTTGGTCGACATTCTTCGGGATCCGCATGGAATCGTCTTTGAAAAGCTGTTCTCATTGCTGGTCTGGGGTCTTCGACCATTGCCGATTGTGGCTGTAATATGGGCTATGCTGTTCTTCACCTCACTTATTGTCGTCCCTTTGTTCCTTTTATGGAATTCGTCACGTATCAGCTCCAGAATACATGTTGCCGGCTACATACTTAGTCAGCTAGCAATATGGTTCATAGGCAGCACTTCGACAATTTCAATAAGATTCCCACCATCATGCGCTATTATCATCATGGCTGAGGTCGGCTCGTCCATCCGAATTGCTAAGGCATGCTGAGTGACCACCAGACAGCCAGGCTTTCTATGAAGATGCATGCGTTTACTGTCGAGACGCGCCGATATGCTTTAGAACCTCCTGGAACCAAAAGGCACAAAGATCTGCACATCGAGTTGCTCTCAAATGAAACTGGAGTGCTCAAGCATTACATCTATTTTTTGTTCGCTCCAACTTTAATTTACAGGTATCTCTTTCAAAGCTTCAGCAAACAGCATAAGTTGTAATCTGCCAAACAGGAATCAATATCCTCAAACTGCTAGAACTAATTGGTTCCGAGTGTTAGGATATGGTCTGTACACATTTATCGGAATCGTCGTAACCGGCTATATTTTCTGCTCATCGTTTTTACAAGAACCAAGCTGGGATTCGTGGTCGTCCATTCTGATCCAGATTCTGTCTGCAATGATTCCTGGAATGGCGCTGATGCTGCTCGCTTTCTTCGCTATTCTTCATAGTTGGTTCAACGCTTTCGCTGAAGTAATTGACAGCAAACTAGATTATACAAATCACTGACTTGTCTTATTTAGGTCTTGAGATTTGCAGACAGGCAGTTTTATCTAAGGTGACAATTGCTTGGATCTGGATGCTTTTAATGAACTGATTTTAAGATGGTGGACGGCCCGCTCTTATTCTTCCTACTACAGACGGTGGAATAAAGTAAGATTCGATGTACAGAAAACGTGTTGGCATCTCAATTGGTGAAGGTGGTGGGCGACTGGATCCATGCCTACGTCTATTCAGGCCTAAAACATATTGGATTTGGGCCTGGGCAAGCTACCGTCACGTCCATTCTATTATCAGCTGTTGTTCATGAGTACATTATCGCTACAACGTTGGGTTTCTTCTATCCAGTCATGTTTGTACTGTTTGCTGGTTTCGGTATGTTCTTTCTGTTCATGACGCGCATCATCAGAAAACAATCGGATGGATGGAATTGGTATGATGGATGAAGTAGACAATGCTTGCAATCTGTTTGAATTGATCATTTCTTAGGTTCCTGTGGTCCACATTGTTTTTCGGGAATGGCATTCTGCTTTCGCTTTATTCAACAGAATACATAGCTCGAACTGAGCACGTTGTGCAGCAATATCCCATCGATCGAGCTTCATGGGTTCCATATTCCTGGCAAATCTTCAAACTGAGGAGATAACAAGTTCCTAAAATAAAATACGAGAAACTGTTCAGGGCTCCGATGAATTGATCTGACTGGATTCATAAATGCTCTCCACGTTTTGATCTTAAATCCATCCAATCTATAGACGTAGCGCTTCAAGCGGATAGAATATTGTTAACTGTATGGGAACAGGGAAGAGAGAGAGGAATTCATGATTCGAATCAGAAAGATTCATCATGCAGATCGAAGTCAATCTCGGTGACAATCGCGTTGATGTCGTCCACTATCTCGGCTAAATCACGACGTAACTGCAAATCTTGCTGCTGTAATGCGAGGTCTTGGGGCGATTCATGCTTGCATTTCCATCGGACCATAATCCTCTTTACAGTCTTCAACAGAAATCAGCACAGATCAAGATGAAATCGCCCATACCAATTCTAGTTTCTGACGTTCGAAATTCTGCAGCTGTTGTAGTCTTTCAACCCAATCTTTTGGCTCTTTCCACGACTTGAGCAGGTCGATCTGCCTGATAACTAGCAGGCTAGCCTGCTGGAGATCATCCTGGGCCGCAGAGCACGAACGGGCATAGTCGGGTTCGGTAGACGGATCCCGAAGGTATTGTTGAAAGGATTGCTCCCAACTAGCATAGGCAAGAGCTCGTTTAGTCTGGGCCTGCTTTACATTCAATAAAGCTTCTGAATGATAACACGAGGCCATGATAACTGCGCTGCTCTCTACTAAAAGTTTCCCTTATTGGAGCATGTTTTTAATTTGTGAAAAACCGGCGTTAAAAATAGAGCCGCTATGTGGTACCTGATAGAGTGAATTGTCTCTCTCATACATGCATGTTAGATACACATAACAGTGGTCATTAGATATCTGTTTAATGTATCCAACTGACAATACATCTCGTCTCCTGGATTCCGTTTGATACTGGATCTTAGCCTAGATCGAGGGTATCTGTACTAGCTAGGCTGTTTGTATGCCCATGGCGTCCGCTAAGACAGATGTGAAAACAGATCTGGACCTTCCAATTCCCGATAACCTCGCCTCGATGACGAAGACCAAACGGCATGCTCTATACAAATTCTATGCAGACAACGGCCGCTTCTTTACCGTTGAATACAGCTCCAGTAATCGAAGCAAATGTCGAGCATGCAAACGCATCATCGCGAAAGGCGACCTACGATTTCGTCATATTGTTTGTGGGCAGAAATGTTTCCAGCATAAATCTGGTCGTGGAATTGATACGTGTGGTCGTTGGCATATTGCATGCATGATCGAAACGCAAGCTAAACATCCTGATTGGTTCCTCCATACAAATTCTGCTTGGCAACCCATTCAGTCGCTGGACCAGGTTCTGGGAAGCAAAGCTCTGAGCCAATCGGATCGTGATTCGCTATCCAGGCAGTTGGAGGAAGGTTCTGATGAACTCGTCAAAGTTGAACGAGACAGCTCCATCGACAACGAGACATTGCTTGAACTAAACAAATAACTTGTGGTGTCTGGATGGAGAGCAGAAACAGTTTATTGAAGCCTCTTTGAGATTGTCCAAGATGCATAACGGAACATTTTTTACAATGCGATATCAGATCATTCTTCGTCAGGATCTTCGAGATCTGATAACATGCTCACGCGATTGCCAACCACGAACTCCTTTCATGTATAATCACGGCTGGTTGGCAAACATGATTGGGGCTGTATCGTGCCCGATACTGAACATGCCTTCAAATGGATGAGCGACGATCACCATCGCGCGTGTCGTCGCCTTCGCGTATCATAGTTTGAACACAGAATTTATGAAATCCAGCTCATCTTGTAGACTTGATCTGTACAGCACCAGGCTCGCTTCGCTCCGTCCTTATTCTTGGTTGTATCCGAGGCGAAAGCGAAAAGCAGCATCTTTTTTAACGAAATTGGTCTCAACCAACACAAACTCCCCTGAGTCAGAAATCTCGCGATGTTGTCTTGGATCAGTACGACCCGGGATGATGGCTGTTGTGTGCTCGGGCGTATTTCAGCCATGGCCGGCCACGCCGAATTTCATCTCGATCCATGCAAAAGGAACGCCGTTGCCCAAGAATGGAGTTTTGAGATTGCATCCATTGAAGAGCTGTCCATCAGGATCATACCCTTTGACCTTTCGATCGTAGACGTTTTGAGATGGTCGTACTAACCCAATCCAGCAAGTTCAGGCGCGAAATTCCCGCTGGAATGAGTTCAACACCTAAGCTAGGATCTTCAACCATCTCGGTTCATTCTCCTTCAAAACTGTAGACGAGCGTCGCCTCTATCAGTCGTGACCGAAGATCATGAGAGGGTATCATCATATATAGTCTTGGGCTAGTTTCGAATCTCCCATCTGCAAAGCGAGACTGACTCGATCCGAAAAACAGTTATTCATTCACCTGATGACGTCTTTCGTTTATGTCTGCAGATGCATGATCATCACAATAGGTGAAATATCAATCCACTGAAAATTAACGGTGGGGGAATCCTGTCGGTATTTTGACCTTCCCAAAGAAAGATGTTTTTTAAATTCCAGATCAAAATCCCAAAATTTCGCCCTCCTTATCCACCCATACACGAAATTCAAATAAACCACCCATCAGTTCATCAATATTCATGCTGGGCAAACGAGAAAGCTCATCGACGATGAAGAATCACTTTCCAATACGATCAGATCTTCCTGTGTTTGTTTGCAACAACAGGCCAAAAAACTGGACAGAAATCACTATGTCGAAGGAACTCTGCAGAAAAAAGTTCCGAGAATGAGGTGATTGTTGTATAGGAGACAATGATCTATATAGTGTGATGCAGCAGAAGGATGGATCTCAGGCTACCCTCACTGCTGTCGTGTCGTCTCTTCGCCATGGTCTATCTCGTCTCGAGGCGGCTGTCGACTCCCTGGATCTGTCTCTCTGCAACGCGCTCGATTCGCTTCTCGACCCCGGGTTGCCCTTCATCTCGGCATCGGCTCCTGAGCGAAAGCCCAGCCCGCCTCCGAAACCGCCCAAATCCCAGACCCAGCTGCAACAGAAATCGCTGTTCGAATCGCTCAAACAGATTCTGATCAAGATCCCGTCTCCATACCAGAACGTCGAATCGATTTACGATGAGATTCGCGCCTTCGTCTGTATCTGTATGATTCAGATCTCGGATATCACACCGACCTCGATCTTAAACGATAATCTCTTTCCATATCTGATCGCTGCACATCGTCTTCAGCCATCACTTCGGGATCAGATCTGGCTGCAAATGAAATACATCACGGGCTGTACCGAACCCGATATCAAACGTGTCTTCAAACGCATGATCGACAATCACCATCGCGGGTTCAAGCGGAAGCCTCCAAGCATCGATTCGGTCCCGATCTCGATGCGCCCGTTAATGCGAGTGATCGGCGCCGATCGACACGATAACTGTTTGAATCTGCTCGATGCTGATAACGATCTCGATTTAACGCTGCGTCTAAAGCGGCCCAGATTGTCGCCATCGTTTCCTCTCATTTAACGCTGATCAATGTCTGCTGGCTCTGATCATGCGAAAACTCGACTTGATTCGGACTCGAGCCTGGGTTTCTGAGAATTTATTTTCGGGCAATCGTCATCACCAATCCGGGCCCGAATCTGACGTTCTCCGATATGCTAAACACGATGCCGGTGTCCATTTCGATGCAGCGCCAACACAGACGCGGGTCCATGGCCGGAGTCAGAGCGGCAAAAGGTCGCCTTCCCGAGCAATTCCAATGTTTCGCCCATTCGATATTGTCAATACACAATTGCCTTCAGACGAGTAAGTCCTGATTCGTTCACAACAGAAAAGAACGTGACCGTTTCGCCCATATTCAACTAATATCTGACTCTCTCCAGTCTGTATGGTGGCACTATTCTTAATGCTAAAATTGCTACCCGCAGCCGGTTATCGCATGAATCGATCATTGGTCAGGAAAAGACCCATGAGAAGATTTACATTCGAGCTTGTCCCTCGGATTGAAATGTAGCTGGCTCTGAGTGGGAAGCTCGCTCAGATCAATGCTAAATACGAAGAGGCCCTCATGGAGGGTGATATAAGAAAATGGAACGTCATCAGGTGCGTAAACAGATTTAACGAGTGCAGAGGCTTCTTGTGCAAGACAACAACGAGAGATCCTATTACATCAATGCCCATGATGAGAATAGACGCATTCTGTATTACAAAACGGCAGGCAAAAGTTGCAGGAACATCAGGATAACGCTAAGCAGCGACATTCTCAGGAAGAAGTCGAAATGCAGTATTTGGAATCATGGAAGCAGCAGAAAGCGCCAAAGGGAAAGGCGTCTGGCGCTTGCAGAGGCAGATGGCTGAAAAAGAGGGTGAACGCTGGTCTGCTGTCGAACGTGCCATCAACAAGCGCTATTGACGCCTATGGCAACATGGGATTTGGGCAGGACTTGCCTCTGCCAGATCCCATGGATCGTGTTCGTTTCCTTGAACCGTCGGCCAGCATTCATGTAGTATTTCATCAGCCCTACAAGGATATGCATGTCCACGCAGAAAACGACAATCACGCCCATCGATTGTACGAGGATAGTTAAATTCCAATCTCCACCGACTTTACTGAAATGTCAAATGAGCCATCAAATTCGAAATCGACGGCCCATTCGCTCTCGATGATGATCCGAACGTCATGCTGGAACTTTACAACAGTGCTCAAAACGATATTGGCCAGAAAGATGTTGTCTTCGACAATCGGCCATCGACCTTCTACAAGAGGCTCGAAAATGCTTTTAGTTTAGGACCAATATGAATAAAACTCAATCTCACAAAGGTATCGAAATGTTTATGAAAAGTTCCTAATAAAGACAGTAAAGATGATGCTCAGGACAGAATTACTATACAATAATCTCAGTAACGTCGCTGGCCAAGAGGAGCAGCGTTGGCTCCAGTGAAGCCTCCACCACCGCCGCCACCACGACGGTTACCACCGCCTCCGTAACCACGGCGGCCGCCTCCGCCTCCGCCTCCCATACCACCTCGAGTGTAATCATAGAGCTGCGCGGGGATCTCAGCTCCAGCGTCTTTCAGAATCTTGATCAGGTCGTTGGCTTTTCGGGCATCATCAGGAGTGAAGAACGAGTATGATATACCAGAGCGACCAGCACGTCCGGTACGTCCAATACGGTGAACGTAATCTTCAATGCCGTTCGGCATATCATAGTTAATGACCACAGTGATGTCTTTGACGTCGAGACCACGAGAAGCGACATCGGTAGCGACCATGATGGCAGCATCACCGGTTTTGAATTGACGCAGAACCCAGTCACGTTCTTGTTGTGATTTGTCACCGTGAAGAGCCAGAGCAGGCCATCCATCTTGCCGAAGATTAGCGGTCAGCTGATCAGCGGATCGCTTGGTGGTTGTGAAGATCAACGTCTTGCCCGAGTTCTGGTTCTGGCTGACAATCTCATACAGCTTGCGACGACGGTCATCGGGCTCGCAGCAAATGATGTTTTGTGTGATCTAAACAAAATTCAGTATACCACGCAAATCAGAGTAGAGAGCGAATCGAAACAGTCCGAAAAATGGAAAGATGCCAATCCGAGCTGCTTTTGAAGACATTGAACGCGACTCACGGCACCACAAACTCACTTGGGTTGAAGGCGGGTTCCCATATAAAGATCGCAGGCAGATACATTTGGCGCTCGCGTGCTGACTAACTAATCAACGTATGGAGTTCGAAACATATCGGCGCGATGCGATGCACGGGCCCAACCAACAACAAGGCGAGCGAGCAGTGCCGCGGCGTCCACCACGTCTCTCCAGCGGCTCCGGCGGCCATGAAAAAACGGGTCCAGCACGGCGGGTAGTAACTGCCAACCTTATCGTTGACAGCAAGGTCCTCGCTACCGATCGTGACCTGAATCGGGTCCTTGGTGAACGCCGACGAGATCGATTGCACCTCCTTCGGCCAGGTGGCGCTCCAAAGCAGCGTCTGACGATCGGGACGGATCTGTGAGATGATCTGTCGCATCTGTTTCTCGAAACCCATATCCAACATTCGATCAGCTTCATCCAGAACCAGGTAGGTTACACGACGGAGATTGGTCTTGCCCGATTCCAGGAAATCGATCAGACGACCAGGAGTGGCGATCACGATCTCGACACCGCTCTCGAGGTCGCGAGCCTGAGCGCCCTTTGGAGCACCACCATACACACAGGTGTTCTTGATTCGCGATGAATGACCGAACTTGTTGCATTCTTGTTGGGTCTGCATGGCCAGCTCTCGGGTTGGGCAGAGGACCAGTACGATGGGACCGTCACCACGGTTCAGAAGAGGCTGAGCGTTGATATGGACAATGGCTGGAAGGATGAAGGCCAGCGTCTTGCCGGAGCCGGTTTTCGCGATCCCGACCACATCCCGACCAGATAAGGCCATTGGCCAGCCCTGGGCCTGGATCGGGGTTGGCGACGTGAAATTCGCCTTTTTCACTTCGTCCAGAATGTAGTCTGGGAAGCCAGCCTCGTCAAAGGATTTGACGGGGCGCGGCACTTCGCGTCCAATGACGTTCATGGAGTGTTGGCGACGGTAATCGGCGACTTCCGGTTCGGTCAGGCGAGTGATGTTACCGTGCTCCACGTAAAAGTTCTTCTTGAACTCGATGAGGTCGTAGCGAGACCAATCAACATTCCTCAGGTTCTGACCAAGCGATGACATATCTAAACATGCAATTGAGATTATTAAAAATAAAAACATTATTCGAGCTTACGATCGCCACCGCCACCACCATAGCCTCCAGAACGGCTGTTGTTTCCATAGCCACCGCCGCCACTGCCGCCGCCGCCATAGCTTCCATCGCGACTTCCATAGCTATCCCTGCTGTAATAATCGCGGTCTGAGCGGCGATCGTGCCGGCTGTATCGATCGTCATAGCGACTGTCTCCACCGTACATGGCTGAAACCGAACGAACGAAAGGTGAACTGAACAATGACCGTCAGCACCGGCCACGACAGCAGCAACGAGGGTCACCGTACCTGGAACGACTGAGCAGACGGTGTCCAGCAGCAAGCATAAAAGAATGTGGATTCGGCCGGACGAGGAGGAAGTCGATGTGTGAGATCGACTAAAGCAACAGCACAATGAGAGACAGCCACTAGATCAACCCTTCCTCTATTAGACCGTCACGGACCTGTCAAAAAGTGCGCCACTTGCCAGCACAGGCCTCTAGGGTTTGCAGGCTGGGCCTCGAGGGTTTGCAGGCTGAAGGCAGCCACAATTTTGCTTCAGGCTGCCCGCTTGCTCGAATCAGAGCAACCGGCCATACTCTGCATTAATGGCAAGCCAATGTTAGCATTGTGAGGCTATCATTGTGGTTTATAGTTTTTGGTCAATTCATGATTGTACTCGTTCTTCCTGGATTCGATATGTTGTTGGACGACAAAGATCGGTAGATTGAGCGACGCCGCCAGGCTGTCATAATCGGCACAGCAATGGTACTCCTTCACAATGGCAGCGACCTGGTTCAAATCGTCGATATCTGCAAACGATAGTGGCGCCATTTCCCAAGGCCAGCGATACTGTAAATCTTCAATGTCGCATTCGTTCAGCCAAGGATGTGCCAGAAGGCGTTCAGCGCTCCATCGCTCTTCCGGGTCCTTTTTCAGACATTTCGAGATGAAATTTCGAAACCCGACTGAGAATCGGCTTCGGGGTAAAACCGGAGGCGGATCTTTGGTGATGGTCTGGAACACGTGAATGAAACCTTTATCAGCGTCGTGGTATGGAAATCTGCCAATAGCACAGGTAGCTAATGTCAATCCGAAGCTCCAAATATCAGCAGCATGGCTATACGGCTGCGACTGAATCCTTTCTGGTGACATGAACACTTGCGTCCCGATAAACGTCTGTATGTATTCAACTTAGAAGATGGGAAAGCATCAATCGGAATTGAGTATCACAGCGACAAAAATGCTTTACTTAAACGGTGAAATATAACGGCTACAAATACAGAAGACAATTGGTAAATGGGGAGAACATAAATTCGACCTGTGCATTCATGAAGTCACCAAGCTCTCGAGCGATGCCGAAATCGGCGAGTTTGGCCTGGCCTGCTGAGTTGAGCAGAATATCTAAACAATATCAGTTAGAGCAATGTGAACTTCCAGATACCTACTTGCTGGTTTAATATCGCGATGAAGCTTTCGACGAGAGTGCATATGTCGTAATCCAGTCAGGATCTGCTTCGAGATCCTTTGCAGAACGAGCTCAGGTAATGGCCCGATAGTATCAAGAACTTGCTGCAATGAACCTCTTCAAAGATGCAGGATTAGTTGGGCGATAACCAATGATATCGTATCACTTGCCTGTTCATATACTCCAAGATCAGCATCGTATTACCTTGAGTGTAGAAAGCGCCATGAAATCCCACGATGTAAGGGCAGGACAGCGACGCGTATGTATCCAGCTCTTTGATCAATTGATGGCGCTGCGATTGGATGTGAACTCCAACAGATTTCAATGCGAACACTTCGCAGGTGTTGATCTTCAGGGCTTTCGTCACGGTGCCGCTGGCGCCCTTCCCAAGCGTCCCGAATGGGATGAAACGATCGGCGGCGCTTCCCTGATTCGAATCCGCTACGTTATGAACATCGCCTGAACAAATCCCATTGGCGTCGATTCGATATCCCTTCATCTTCAGCGCTGTCGCTGTGATCTCGAACGATTGCTCGACGGACGGTTCATCAAGATTCAGAGCTGACAGCTCAAAGGCGCTGCTGCGCCTGGAACCATGCGATTGTAATTGCAAGGCGGGCGGTCGAGGCGGAGCCGTCGAAACTGATGCCCCATTGAGCATCAAAAGCTGAAGCGATCTCTGAAATCTGCAAGACGATTTGGAAGCCCCCCGGTGTAACTATCACCTTGCTATGCCTGCATGCCAATAAAGGGCAACACGTGCAACACTTTCCAGATTGGACGCCGATTTATTCTTTACCCATATATATGGCTACATAGCGCCTTGGCAACAAAGCTCGGGAAGAGGAAATGAGCGATCATCCGACCAAAAGTTCCGCACGAAACACCACTTTGGAAATCGCAATTTTGCGTTTATTTTTTTGAAGTTTTTGAAAGGTGCGCGACGGGATTTTGTCGTGCGTGCGTCTGTATTTAACCGTGGCCTTCTTCCATCAAGCCTTCACCGTACTTTCCTGAAAGACAGTGAGGTCTGGAAGGCGTCTGGTCCAGCCATATGGAGCTCACGGAGCAGTTGCATATCGAAATTGATACAAATCGCTCAATCCTGCCAGTTGGTGCCAACGGTGAGGGCTCCCTGTTCATCAAAGATGAGATCGAGCGTGTGCAAAAAGCGATAGAAGATGTTGGCCAGGCGCTGCAGGAACTACCGCCTCTTGAGATCACAACGCTCCCTTTGGCCCAATTAATGATTCGGAATGGAACCGAAGTCGGCATGATGTCTGAAGGCGATCTGCTGCAGGAGATCGCCAATGTCACTGCTGGCATACTTCGCTGTGATGAACTTTTGGCCGACAGCCCTTCGCCTGAACCGGATCTAACTGAATCGTTGAAGTCGCTGGCTCAGGAATTGCAGATTATCTCGGCTCAGGAAGCCTCAGCTGATGACGATCAGATTTACTGCCTCTGTAAACTTCCATACAGTGCTACTCGGTCCATGATTCAATGCGATTTTTGTGATAACTGGTATCATCTAATTTGCATCGGATTGTCTTTATTGCAATTACCGACCACATATCAATGCCCGATATGCCAGACTGCAACAACTCGAAGAAGGCGTCGTTCTGATCCCTTGGATCTTCCTGAAAATATTACCCAGCCCGATGTTGATCTGAAATTCTGCGTCAAAGGCATCGATTGGATTCAAGAGGAAATCAGCAAAACCGAATCAGAATTGGCCAATGTCGTTGCTGGATTAGATGGCGTTGCCTCGGAGCTAGCAGTATTGGAACGAAATGAGAAAAACCGTGCTGCACGAGCGTCCAGAAAAGCAGCCAAAGAGCAAGCTATCAGGCATCAAAACGAGATGCGTGCGGCTCAGGCCATTGAAGAACTGGACGCTGAAATGCCACCAAAGAGCCAAAGAAAAAGGCGGAGACGTTGATCGTTTCTTAGGAATTATCTAATTAAGCCTCTTATAAATTCACAGCGAGAGTTTGTATTATTACATCGAGATATATCATTTTTCGAATACGTATTCTATCATCAACGAGCGAACTGAAAGCTTGGCTTTGAAGCGTTGGTTCCAGTCTCAGACTGTCATCAGGTCAAACCGACGCAAGTTTCCGCTGTCTCGTGATGAAAGTCGAGCAAGCTTCTGCAATTGTCTGTTGCATTGTGATCGTAATCTGCTCTTATCATCTCTACCTGACCTCAATCCAGATCGATTACGCTTGGCAGCATGCCTCTTGATCCGCTAGAATAGATAACCGTTAGGTTAAACGATATTTTGCTTTTGCACTGTTCACTCAGTAATCGTATTGCAGAGAACAAAATTAACTACTCAATCAATTCGAAGGTCTCGAACAGATATCTGATATGACAGGGTGCGTATGAGAGAATCTTTTCTATATCATAAATAATAATAGGGCTCAAATCGATGAAGACGGTTTCCCTATCAGGGCTAATACATTGTTAGGGTCAGGGGACAATTCGGAATCCTGCAAATGGCTCTCAAATTTCACGACGAATTCTTGAGCCTTCTTGTGGATCATGGTCTTAATCAGAGCTTGCAGTGAACTTCGCAGCATTCCGACCGAATCGGAAACTTGATAACAGACCTTCCTGGTCATGCAGGTCCAATCCGGATTTGATCGGTCTCTCTGGATCTCGCATATGTCCATAACAGTGACGTAATTCCTCGACGAGATATTACATGAATGAACACGAAATGTCAGATTTTCTGGGTTCCAGACCGAGCGCTCACTAATCTCGACATCGGATACGCCACCCAGCGCCGATCTCACGAAGTAGGGAGGGTTGAATTGAAGTCGCACGGCCCGTTGAATGAGATGATCTGCGGCGAGCGATACCTTGTTATCGATCAGCTCAGCAGTGAGCTTGGGCATATAATCGCTGCCGAAGAACGTCCAGTAGTTATGCACTGCTGAACAGATATCAACCTTGAATGTAGCCGATACTGGTCCAATCCAATGATATGTGTTAGAAGGCAAAGGAGGAGGACGTCCCAGAAACAGAACTGGAATCCGACTGGTGCTATCCCCGTCTATATCGGGTTTGTCACTGGATGAAGGCAATTTCAACGGTGTCCGAATTGCAGCGCTTGTTGAATGGGGCTTGTCGTCTTCCAATTCGGACACTGATGGTAAGGAGACGCCGACAGATCGTAAGGACATCCAGACCATCACCATATGAATCATAACTATGATATCGACAAATTAATGGAAACGTTCCTTGATAAGGAGCTAATAAATATACCTAAAAGCTGTGAGTCTCCTGGTGATACGATCCAGGCTAACAGTATGGAGATGACGAGTATCAGAAATTCGAACAGCACTCTCACAAGCGATAAATCGTCTGGTATTCGTGGCCTAAGCACAAGATGTGTTGTCCGTTGAGCGCTAACAGAGCCTGATTCTGCTTCATTGTGGTTTCCAACCAACGAAACCGAGTCGGCTGAATCCTGGGCGGAGGAATGATGCGGACGTCGGCGTCGTCGACGCAACTCTCGGAAACCGACGAATCCGATTACGCCTCCAACCGCAGTCAAGAACATGACCGCCAGCGGTCTCATCGTTATCGGAGTGGTTGTTTAAGTGGAGAACTGTCAAGCTGTCTTCGAAACCCTCCGTTCCGGACATTCAAATCTCCAACGCACTTAATGAAACAGCGTAGCAGTTCTGGCAAAGAGCAGTAGAAAAAGTGCTGGAAAGCGGCGCAGTTTTACCGGTACAAAGCTGAGCGAACTCACTTGTTTAATCTTCATTAGAACAGGGTCGGCATTTTGATCGCCCCAGGATGGCTTCTGCTAGCGCCAAAGGAATCGCTGCTCATTACGATAAGATTGCACAAGCAGGACATGGTCGAAATCGCCGATCCGAGGTTGTAACGATCGCTTATGAACTCTCCTGATCTGAACCTAATCTAGAACGATTGTGCTCACCTTCGTAAACTGAATAACTGGGTGAAATCTGTACAGATTATTAACTTGGTCAAGAACGGCGATTGTGTATTGGATTATTGCTCTGGGAAAGGTGGTGACCTCGGGAAATATGCTAAAAGGAGCATCGGGTGTGTTCAAGTGTCGACTCCTTATTTCAGCTTATTTCTTTAATCAGATACTATGTCGGCTGCGACATATCGTATGAATCTGCTAAAGAAGCTGTTAAAAGATATAACAGTTTCAATCCATCTTTCGGGGCCCTGCTTCTAACCGGCGATGGCTTTTCTATGGATCTCAATAGCGTCCTGCCGAGTGATATTCGCTTCAATGCCGTCTCTTGTCAATTCTCTCTACATTATGCGTTCGAATCTGAGCAACGAGTACGTTGCTGTCTTCGAAATGTTTCGTGTCGCCTGGTCCCTGGTGGCTACTTCTTCGGAACTCTTCCCGATTCCAACGTGATTGTCAGCCGTATGCGGGCTAAACGATCAACTAACCCTAAAGCACGATCGTTTGGGAACGATTTTTTCAAAATCAGTATTGAAGACCCGGAAGCCTTCGACAAAGGTCGGATCCTGAAATCAAATCCATTCGGACATCAGTATCTATTCGATCTAAATGATGCTGTTAACTCCTGTTCTGAATGGTTGGTGCCTAAGAGCGTCTTGGTCGCCATGGCCCAAGAGTATGGCCTGGAGCTCGTCTACTGGAAGAATCTGCACCAGTTCTTCGTGTTGCATTCATCGGCACCGGATCGCCCGGAAACTTTCGCTCTACTGAACCAAATGAAGGTCGCCGATAAGGATGGGCATATTCCATTGCAGGAATTCAACATCGCAGGGCTATACGTGGCATTCGCGTTTAGGAAGATTGGTCAGGAAAATTCCGAATCTTCGCGAATTAGGAAGCCTTTCTGTGCTCTTTCTGTAAATGATATTATACAAGTTTGATGTTGTTTGCCCAGCTTCTTTTTATTATATAACGTCGCCCGTCGTGATATCCAGACATCGTTTTGCAACACAAAAAATCTCACAGCTAAACAAGTGCGCGGTAAAAAAATCACATTTCACTCCAGTATCTTCCTCTGGTATTTTTCGCAGGTTTTGTTACTTTTATCAACTGGCAACTGCGCTTACTTCTACCACCGGTACTTTTTCCATGGTCTCGTCGTCTCGAGCTAGATAGAGGTCGACGTAAGCTCTGCTCACACTGCTAAAGCTTTCCGCCACATGGGCAACTCGACGTCGGTTGATGCCGACGCCGATGATGTGAACAAGAAAAAATCAGCAGCCGCTGGTGCGGACGACCCCAATGGCAGTCTGTTTGGGAAAATCTACGACAGCGTCGTGGATGGTCTCAGCAAAGCAACAGGATTTTTAGGCGGTGAAGATCGGGACTCGTTAACCAACCAATCGTAGGTAATGTTTTCAGTAGATATTCACTGTTAATAATGCTGAACTGTTTAGACATCGTAAACGAAAACGCAGAAGACCATCAGGGTCAGGTGTTGGCCAAATACTTCGAGACGATCCTCTACAACAGAGCCATGCCCAAGGTATTCCAGATAATCGCATCTACGATAGCGATGGTGATGCCGCTGACGAATTCTATGTGGTCGATCCGTCCGATAATGTATGCAAAAGAAAGTACCCGACCGCAGCATACTAAACATACTTTTGTAAACGTCATGGCCTGACTTACATTCATATCTCCTTCTGTATCTATTATCAATACTAATTTCTTTGACATTCTGTAAAACCATCTTCAATACAAGCTTGGCGTTGTGTTAGATCGCCAAGGATCATCAGAAATAAACTCATCTTTGAGCAAGTCCGCACGCAGGCTTCTCATCATCGGCACGTTTTGCGGCCAAGTCTGTGCGCCGTCCGAAAAATAACCGAGACCATCAGCGATTTCGCTGAATCCTCTTGACCTGCCCGAGTCGAATCAACAAAACATAACGCTCTGGTGCTTGACGTTGACATTCCTATATCATGGCATAACTGACGTTATCCTGCTTGTATTGGCAAAAATGTAGTAAAGCTTCAGTTGTCTTTAAGCGGGAAATGTTTCTTAGCCAATGACAATGTGAGCTAGCAATCGGTGACGGCCATCACATGATAGGACCATCATTGCTCTAAACCATTTATATAAAGAATAAATATCAATCTAACAATATAGCAGATCATTGACGCGAGCTGTTGCGAGAAGATGGGATCAAGCGACGCCCTGCCATAGCAACAATGAGCTAAAATCCCATACAGAATAGAAGAACCCATTACCTGAGTCATTGTCTGTCTTAGACATGATTGGCATTGATCTGACGGTTGCTGTAAAGCACAGACACACCTGAGATTTGGTATCCACAGGTCAAACGCATCATGCGACTCCTCCCCGAACTCCAGCGTCGTGCTGATCCTTGCGCGTTTCGCCTCTCGATTCTCATCACATTCTTTGTCGTCATCGTCGGTCTTCACTCGCTGTCGAATCACGACCCCGTTCCGAATACAGAATGGCACCTGTTCGCTGATCTGTTCGCCACAGCGCAGGCCCTGGGACCGGACGACGACCTCGACCGATGGCCGCCTCAGACGACGTCGATCGTGCTTGATCGGTGTCAGCGGTGCGATTCGCGTCTCAATGCAGTGCGAGCTGAAGATGGGCGACGACGTCAGCATGATGGTATGGGGCGAATACGTTAGGCGCGGCATCGTCGTGATGCAAGATGGGGGCGTCTGAGGCTTGCATTCGTCTTCATCGCCGTCGTCGTCGTCGTCGCGACTATCTTGCCGGGCGGGTGAATCGGCGTTGACAGCGGCTCGGACCAGGTCGTTGATGGACGGCATCGAGGTCGGCGGCCATAAACCGGTATGATCGGGAGGAGAGGCGATACGTTCGGCAGGGACCGGTACGACAACGACGGGCGTCGGGGGTTTCGCCGACAGATTCGTTCCAGCCGACCGAGACAGCACGTATAGGGGTCGCCGCTTGGTGCGGATATCGACGTCCGGGCCCGGACCTTGAAGGACGCACAATCTGTTTGGGGGTTCGTTGGTATCGGGTCCGGGACTTTATACCAGCCACCATCCGGTGTCCAGCATTCATGTCGTTTAGCTGCTGGTGCAATGTTTGGATGAAGCATCAAGACCCTCTATCAGATGCTCTAGTTCAACTATGCGACCAGTATTCAGATATGGTGAATTTGCGCTTTAATAAATGGGCATTTCTGGATCGACAGCTTTCGACCATTGAGTTAATCCACCTTGAACATTAACTACAGATCGTACTCCAGCACGTTGAAGACACAAGGTTGCCTTCTGCGATAGGAATCCTCTCCTACATATACAATAGATAGTACGACCATCTTCAACAAGCTCCTGCTGCATCTTCACATCTGCTTGCAGTGATTTCAAAGGGATGTTTCGGGCTCCATTCAGTGAGCAGATCTCGAACTGATGCGGATCACGAACATCCAGAATAATGATTCCAGGTCGGGATCTCTGTTTTTCAAATTCCTCCACTGTTACATGCTCGATCTCCTCACGTACAGCAGTCGAACATGAGACCGCCGTCACCGTCATCGGTGATGTGATCGTTGGTGTATCACCACAAACAGCACAGTTCGGGTCACGTCCTCTCAGTCGTACGACCCGCGACGTCATACTGGCTCCATCGAACAGCAGCCATCTGCCTATCAATGGCTCTCCAACACCAGCGACAACTTTCATAACTTCTAGAGCCTGTAGTGTTCCTATGATCCCAGGAATGGGCCCCAACACCCCAGCACTATTACAATCGCCAACAGCACCGGGAGGCGGTGGTACTGGAAACACACATCGATAGCAGCACGATCCAGGCCACCTGTATAAAACCAATTCAAACAGCGATCATCGCAGGCAAGGCCGTACCGACCCATAGACGGTCAGCTGGCCCTCGAGACCCAAAGCACTGCCGCATACGATCGGCTTCTTTGTCAGAACGCCGACATCGTTAATCAGGTACCGTGTGGCGACATTATCGGTGGCGTCCACCAGAACTATAAGGAGCGCTTATTGATGATAATCACGGGAGCCGATCCTAGAAAACATACCATCGTAATCGGAGACCAGATCGAGGGCGTTATCGGCGTCGAAACGGACGCAATAGGCGCGGATGTCGACGAGCGGGTTTCGGTCCAGGGCGGCGCGGCGCAGAGACTCGGCCTTAGGCGTGCCGACACGGTCATGACGATGTGCGACCTGGCGATGGAGGTTGGAGACCTCGACGAGATCATGGTCGACGACCCCAATACGTCCGACCCCAGCACCAGCTAGATAGAGAACTGCTGGACAGCCGAGACCACCCGCTCCTATAACAAGAACCCTAGACTGGGAGAGACGGGACTGGGCCCCAGGACCCCAACACCCCAACACCATCTGGCGACCATATCTCTCGATTTCGTCATTCGTCAAAGGACATTGACGGAACCCAGAGCGGGCGTCGGAGTCGCTGTCGCCCGGCATCGGAAACGCTGTGATGGCGGCGGTCTTCTGACCTGTTCGGCGATTCGCAATTGCCCGGACCGGGCTGGAAATCGGTGACCCCGGTGTTGCTGCACATTTATGTTAGTGGATTTGTCTTGGGGGGTTAAGCATTTCGACATTTTTAGACCGTTTCTTGGCAATTTTACTCGAAATCATATTTGATCCGACTCCGCTGGATATCGATAATTGGTATTAACCGATATAAACTTGCCGCAATGCTTTGAAATAACTTAGATTGAAGAGAAGGGATTTTAAACCCTCTCTCCATTTGATATTGCAATTTTTCTGCTCATCTAACGCTCTGGAATTGTGGCCTGTTCTGGACATTCTGTCTCAATATCCGAGCATGGATTCGTTGGGGAACGAATAAGAGGCATTGGAGAGGTCAGTTGGTGAATGAGTCACTCTATCCACCGTAGATTGCACATGAGCATCGTTATAAAGATCTGATGTGCTGTTAATAGCTTTGCCGGAATGCCAGAAACGGCCTTATGCTGATGGTGGCAAGCTCCGCTTGTTCGATTATTCAACGAACTAAACGATTCCATTCCATTGATTCCATCGAAATCCAAACGAATCGGTCTAGATTAGCAGCTCAAAACCGGTTGGAAGATGATATGGGCTAATCAATTCTGGTCCATCTGAACAACTGAAACAGAAAGATTTGATCTGCAATGGTAATGACACCATAGTGAAAATCCAGGTTAAAATGGAATCTATGAGCAGATTTGATTTGACTCTATCATACTAACGATTATCTACTATTTAAAATGACTATTTCATTCGTATCGGGCTGATAACTATAAACCGCAAGCGATTGACGGCTTCCTGCTCGACAGCAGATGAAACGGCGAGACTTTTCCTCAGAAATTAGGTTTGGACGATCAAGATGAACATTCGCACGTGACAGGCATCGTCTTCATGTATCAATTTCAGGCCAAATCCAACAGCAAAAAGATAACCAAGACAAGATTCAACAAGATGATGAATACGTGATGAATTTACTTACATATATCATCATTAAGAAGGATTCTGAAGGGATCGCATAGAGCCTCCTTCATGACACAGCTCTGCTATCATATGCGGACATGATGGCGGGGGGCAGCACGACCACGCCCGAGTTCATAATGGCGTCTCTAAATATCTGTACATAATATCATAGACAACATACGAGATACTGATCGACGGTAACGCCTTCACCAATCACACAATCAGCGACCCGCAATAGCAGCGCGGTGGACCATCACGCCCCGAACTAACCTTGCAGAAGTTGGGTTGTAGACCGCGATAGAGACCCCGATATCCATCCTGACGTATAGTCTGTGTGAAACAGTCTACAATCCCATCATATCGTATAGGTCGGTTCGGCATTCCTTGCGATTGTAATCGAGTCCGTATTAGCTGGAATGGATACCTACAATGTATAACGAATCAGCAGATGAAACGGATCGGTAACCAGTCCATACGCGACCATCTGTCCACATGTACTGGATACAGCTCCAAATCCAAGTAGCTGTAATGCTGATGGATTATGATGGGGATATGTCTCCTCCCATGTACGTCGAAAGAATGCAAATAGCGACAGATCAACTCCAGCATATGGTATGATACCAATTGTAGCAGCACCAAGACCCCTATAGAATCCCATAGGACCACATACTGTCCATATTGATGCAGCACACGCTCTCAGGCCTTGGTACTGCCCTTTCCGGGACAGGGCGAAATGCGTCTTAATCGTTTCCAGCGGCTGTCGACCTGGTCAGACCATGGCTCTGATTATGCATACAGTTCTATTACGTACATAGACGACAGTTTGACTAATAGTACCAGCGACAGCGCCAACTGAGAA
Source organism: Polymyxa betae (assembly GCA_003693705.1). Lineage (NCBI taxonomy): Eukaryota > Endomyxa > Phytomyxea > Plasmodiophorida > Plasmodiophoridae > Polymyxa > Polymyxa betae. Next base: position 48,969 of record RBZT01000441.1, read on the forward strand.
TTGTTCTGCTACAGATCGGGACTCGTCCAGGCTGAATCCACCAAGACTGTCAAACGCGTACATCTGCCATCATGATCTTAGTCGGAGAGCGAGAGGGACGGGAATACCGGCCCCTCGGCCCGCTATATGATGATACATTGGCAGCACCTACTTTGATGGCGTTCTCAGGGCATACTTTGATCACTACGAGATCCAATGAGATTCAGAGAACCCTAAACCCTAGCCCTTACCGTTGGCGAGATTGCCGCGGAACAGGCCGCGAACGCCGCCCTCGCGATAGATGCGAGCGAAGCTGGCGCTGAGAGAGGCCCGCGATGTCAATGGTGACACCTCGGCCTGCAGGATCAGCTTGAGACGGTCGAGCGGCGCCGTCACCGTCCTCGATATGATACCGGCAACAGCACCGGCGATCAGGGCGCTGGAGGCGAAGGCGACACAACGGGCCGGCTGCTGCGGGATCATGGACGACGCCTCGCCGAGATCACAGAGAGACGCCCGATCCCAGTTCTGGAACAGATCGGCGACCGATGACGACGGCAGTAGAAGCAGTGCCGAATAGAACTCCTCGAACGTGATGTGATGATCGCCATCTCGATCGACCATCGTGATCAGACGATGAATCTTCCGTCGATCAGCCTCAATCCCAACTCGACGTAGAGCTCGTCGAATGGTGTCGGGCGAGATCATATCAGTGCGATTCGTGTCGATCTGTCGGAACAGGTCATGCATGCGTCGTACTCGTTTCCGACAGAATGCCAGGAATGCTGCCCTGTCCATAGTACGTCCAGCTTCCATCATACGCTGGCATTGTTGCTGTCGTTGCGATTCGCTGAGACCGAGATCGGCCAAGGCTGCCTCGACCTCCTCCACCGTTAATATCCCATCACCATCACGATCTAATCGACAGAACACCTGATCCGATAACGACACAGCCAGACGATCGGGATCGGGCGGCGCCGTCATCGGCACCAGGTCCGCATAGGTAGAATAGACAGGAACAGAGACGGGGAGCACCAGAGCCGTACTGGACCGTCGGGCCCCTGGACCTACTGGGGGCTGCTGCTCTGTATCGCTTCAACCGTACTTTGCGGTTTATGTCTCGAAGAACGTTCCGGGATGGGCCCCGACATTGTCGGAAGGCGGCGGCGACCTGTGATTCGATGGCAGACGGAGTCCGTCGATGTCCGGAGAACGGGTCGTAGACGGCGGCGTCATGGAGAGGTTCCGGCTGGGTGCCATCCAGCGTGATCTGCACCGGGAACAGTTCACATTACTGAATCGGCTGCGATCCATTGATGACGACGCCGCCTTCGTCGATGAGTTCGTAGACGCACATCCGAATCTGGCCGCCTTCGCCAATCTACGCCAGGGCGTCTGGTATGCGCCTATCACAGCCGCCCGCTGCTATTTTAAATCCACCGATGGGCATTATGGCGCCTGGAAATTCAACCAGAATCGCACCAATCTGCATGTGGTGGAGGCGGCCGCACGATCCAATGGCGTCGTGATCATCGATGCAACCAGGCGCGGGAAGCGATATCCAGATAGTCTGACCCGAACGATTCCGATCTGGGCCGCTGTCATTAATCGCTATATTCATCGCCTGTATAAACGACCTGATTGGGATATTGACCTGCATATGCATCCGTCGATATCCCCATCTGAACATAGTCAGGTCAGACAACCCACAGCTTGTCTTCACATGGTTTGCGCAATTCCAATATCTGAATCTTCGCTTTTTTCAAAATACTGCGCGCAATTTTCCACTTTTTTGTCGAGTTTTTTTGAATGCTTTTTTTTCCAATAGCCAATAGGTCGATTCCATTGTGGATGAATTCGTCAGCGATCTGTGCCAATCCACAGCCGATCTCGGGGTGTTGGCACTGCTGGAACGACCCCTGCGTCCTGTCTGGGTCGATCGGCGTTCGGCGACGTACTGGACCGCGCTGGACGACAAGTATATCCCGATCGTGTGCTTATCGTGCAGTCGCAACGAGGACGACGTCCTTCGTGATAGCCGTCGCGGCTGGCATTATATTCAGGGCGCTGCCGATGACGAAGAGAATTGGGCCGGGCCTGTAACATCTGCCGTCTTCGCTCGAAACCGTGCCCGTTTCGTGGGCGCCTCCGACGACGACGAATGCCGGCGGATCGCGCTCGACGCCCGCCTGGACCACGACTTGGATCGCTCCCGGGTCGTGCTAGCCGATACCGGCATCGCGATCGTCTCCGACCTTGACGATCTTACGAGGGCGGCCATCGTTATTTCGACCGCCACGCCGCCGGCCCCCAATCGACTCGCCGTCGAGATCGTCGATTCGAAGACCGATAAGACATCATTAGAGCGCGCCCTGCCCGCCATCCTCTTGTTCTACAGATCGTTGCTGGAGACTACACTGGCCGGGTCCGTCCCTGATCTGGTTGTTGTTGGAGACAGAACTCTATCTGTTGTGGTGATCACATCTATCATAGCTGTGTACTTCACTATAGATGATGATACACTGAGGCTGCGCTCGCAATGCGGCCTCTCCCATCACCATGTAACAAAACAGCTATTAAGAAGATCATTACAGATAGTACAGAGATATACTCCAGATATATATCCATCACGTCTATTAATGCAACAATTGAATCGATATTTCATGTCCCCGAATACATCCAGTAATAAAACGAATCCATCTGCGATTGCGTGAATCTGCGAAAGACGAATCAATTCGGAGTGCGCGGTCGTTGGGCGGCGTCTTGTCGATCACGAACGTCATCGGGGGTAGGCAGCCCAGTCTCCGCCCGTCATGTTCATCGAGGTTGATGTATCTGACCATGTCCGTGTACCTGCAGCATGCATCATAAATGATGTTACCACACCTGTACTCATGTCGTTACAAGAGAAGTGAGCAACGAAAATGTTTCCGATAATCGGCCGGTTTTTCGTTTCGCGTTTCCGCTGCTCTTTGTTTTACTCGATTTCGTGTTTCTTGTACCGTACTGGCCCTCGTGTCTCGTTACTGATGGTTTGATGTTACAGATATGGTAACCGTGTATTACGTGACCAAGGTCTATGTATATGTATACGTCATATATCTGATATTGGAGATCCATTTCTATATCCGGGCGATAGTGGAGCGTTTCTACGCGTACAGTTCAGTCTCGTACTGTTCCGTCCGGTTGTGTTTGAGGTTCTCGTCGGGCGGGTACGGCACAGTGACGCATCCGGCGTACTGGTGTCGTTCGGGTTCACGGAAGACGTGTTCATCGCCAAGGATCAGCTCCCGGATCCCTCCGTCTTGTATGCAGTTTTGCCTAGGGTTTAGGGTTTAGGGATTGACACGTTTTCTGGCAGCGATGAAGACGAACAGCTCTGGTATTGGAAGTACCTGGATAACCAGATGTACATCGATATCGGTGAAGAGATCCGGTTCCGGGTCGTCTCGATCCAATATGGAGACGGACGAGCGACGGCAACGGCGTCGCCTGGCAGCGGCGCGGATCCAGCACGACCCGTCACGCTGATGGCCGATCTTCGCCCGACCATGCGCGTCCTGGTAGGACGGCGCCGAGATCGATGACGCCCCATCCTGATTCTGTTATAGGGATCGATTGCTGAAGATGGTCTGGGCCTTGTGAGATGGTGGCAGCAGAACGATGACGACGACGACGCCGATCCAGAGCGGGATCAGGAGCCCGATGCCGACCCAGACCAGCTGTGAGGCGATCAAGGGTTCGCCAACCTGGCCACGCCTAAAAGCAGCCGGGCCATACTGACTCATCGGCTAAAGACGACCTGGCTGTTCGGGCTTTTAATTGTGTAGTTTATTATCTATTTACATTGTCATAATCTGATCGTGTTTCGTGTATATCGATGTGATTCGTGTCATGGTCCTTTCTGGATCCAGTTACAATCTCGTCAATGCTGTTAATGATAGATGTGATAGCTATGCTTGGTGCTATTGAGAATGCCTATTGAGGCGGTCACCCAGCTGACCCTGAATCCTTCTTAAATATTCCTATCGAACCATGGAGAGATCGATGTCCTCCTGATCAGCATTCGACTTCAAAATTTCGAAAGAACTTGTTTAGTTGGTCTTCTGATAGTTTCTGATAGTGCGTTATGTTGTATAATAATCAGTATTAACAAGGTCGGGTGATGTCGTTGGTCGAGTCGGATTCTATCAGCATCAGGACCTTCCTTCACCAAACATACGATGGATTCCAGGCTGGTTTGAACCCGACCCAATGCATCCTGGTCCTGGGCAATGAATCCTTCGATCTCGATTCCTGTGTCTCAACTCTGCTATTAGCCAGGTCTCTATGTCGGTCTCAGACCAAGATCCCATTACCCATCATGAACTGTCATCGAGCTGATTTTCGCCTTCGTCCGGATATCGTCTTAATTCTGAGACGGATCGCGATCGACTCGTCTTTCTTGCTGTGTATCGACGACCTCTCCCCTGAATTCCTATCGAATATCGGCAGCATCGCTCTGGTCGATCATAATCGTTTATCGATCAAGCAGGAATGGCTATCGCCTTATGTTCAGATGATCTTCGATCATCATCGTGACGAAGGCGGCTTCTTACATGCCAATCCCAGACATGTTCAGACGTGTGCAAGCGCTGCTACGGTTGTTGCCATTCATGCGTTCGATGCCAACCAGTTCCAAGATGCTGATTTGGCTTTCCTGATTCTGTCCACGATTGTAGCAGATTCGAACAATTTCTGTCCGATCCTGAAGCGCATCACCGATTCAGATCGGCACGTTTTACAGCGAATTTCTGCCTCCACCAAACACATCGATCGTGACCAGCTTCATGAGGCGATCAGATCGGCTCGATCTGATGTGGGATCGTTAACCACATTGGAGCTGCTTCGACGAGATCTGAAAATCGTAGAGAAGGGCGGTATCCGAATCGCGATCTCGGTGATTCCAGAGCCCATCTCAAAATGGCATAAACGAGATCCATCATGGTATGATCATGTACAATCATTCTGCATACAGAGTTCATACAACTTCTCTATCGTTATGTCAACATACAGCAATGCAGAGAAGGAGGGCAGACGTGAGATCGCCATTATCCATGATGATGGCGGACGGAATTTGGCGCTGGACTTCCAGCAGAGCTTGTTGGGACATGACGAGCTCGGATTGATGCCGCTGCCTGAATTCAACGATTGCAATACTCGTGTGTTTCATCAGCAGAACTTGCAATATACTCGCAAGGCGATGATACCGATTGTTCAGGAATGGCTTATAAATCAACAGGAATGTTTATAACAATTCGTTCCATGATGAGTTTCATTCAGCTCATTTCTGCCTTGAGCTGATAATCTGGGCCACGTGTCGTGCCAGAGATTCGCTGGATGCACAAAGAACTCGACCGGAGGCCAGATCGTGTTTGGATCCATCATGATCCATTACGACACCGCCAGCCTCGGTGACAATTAAACGCCCTGCGCCCATATCCCTATTTCGAATCTGATCAGAATCGATTGAATATCGAATCCGAATGAGACATACCAAGGTTTGGGACCCTGTTTAGGTGACAATCCTTCATAGAAGATATCAGCTCGTCCACAGGCAACATTACACATGCTCAGAGCGCCTGTTGAGAATGGATTCAGATACATCCCATCGAGTTACTTTGCCAACGAGTCGTACCGCTACCGAAATATCGTACACTCTGAACATTATTTAATAGAAGCTGTCGAAGATCATTGACGAGCTTATTAACACCTAGAGGAAATTGTTTCGTTCGATTATTGCAGTAACCATGCAATATCAACCTTCAGTATCACGAATACACCCCAATTCGCTAATTAACAGCGATTTATCCAAATCTTCGGTTTTCGAAACCGAAATTGGAGTTCCGTTTAGATGCGCGCCTTTACCAACACTATGCAATTAAATAGGAAATCAGAGCTCCAATGTCGCAACCAACCGTGCTGTGAATTCTTCATTCATAATCGGGTTGAACACAACACCGACTATTGGTATGTCATTGATACTGCATCCTATTGATATACAAGTCCAAGGAATGCCATGCACGAAATTACTGGTTCCTGAACTGACTTGAATAGATCTCAGAGAAAGCACGTTGATCGCTGACCATCAATAGGATCAATATACCAGACCATGCCTGAGCTCATGTCTGGATATTGACCTGAACCTGAATGGCTTTCTTCAGCGATCAAGATTGCATTAGGGAATACAGCTCGGATGCGTCCCAGAATCAGATCTTCAGATGCCTTGTCATAATCAGTAACCTAAGCTCTCAAATGAGCATATGGTGGCGCCTTTTATCCTCCAAGTACTAGATTGATTGAGCTGGTCTTCGATTGAACTATTTTTTTCCCATAAAACCCTTCACGAACCAGTTTCCCAGCTTCTCTGGCACATTCACGAGCCTGTATCAAATATCAGCTGCTGGTCAAAATGTCAGTCAACTGTTCCACCAGATCAAATGCACGATCGATGACCTGGTCGTCAAGACCGCTGATCATATCACCAATAGTCAATAGTTCACTAAGGGCGTCAATCTTAAAAAGTTCAGTTAGACAAAGTGTAAAACAACTGCGTAAACGCACGAGTACAGGTCAGGCAATCATGTTATTTACATTGTCCATTACTGACGATATCCTTAGCATCATGGCCTATACCGGCAGCAGCATAAGACAACAGAAGCGAAATTTGATCAGTTTATCAAATTACAATCTAGACAGATTAGGAGTGAGGATGCGAGCGACTTTATCGGCCAGAGGTTTAGTAGAGGCACATAGGACGCGACCAGATGTCATGTTATGTTCGGATCCATCATGGTCCAGTACGAGACCCCCAGCTTCGGTGACGATGAGACGCGCTGCGCCGAAATCCCTAACGTGCGCCCATATTTAATAGGCTTATTTATCATCGTTTGATAAGCTCACCATGGTTTGGGTCCCTGCTTAGATGATAATCCTTCATAGTAAACATCTGCTCTCCCACATGCAACGCTACACATATTTAGAGCACCTATTGGCATTTGTTGAAATAGTTTCCATGAACATTTAAGATGCAAACGTACAGCTACCGAAGAGCCGCATACTCTGAACGTTATGCAGCAGCAATTGGCGCAGACTGCTAACAATCTTGTTGACATCTGATTTCGTCTTAGATTGCAACGTATCTCTCCGAAATCATCCCAGAAAGACCTTCAACATCGCGAGCGTATCCCATTTCACTGATTAGAAGCGAGTTTTCAAGAGTTTCCGTATTTGACACAGATATTCGATCTCCGTTAATAAAAGCGCCTTTGCCTACTCTGTTTGGGATCACAACTACAGCTCAAACCACAATTGAAGCAACCAACCGTGCAGTGAATTCTTCGTTCATAATAGGGTTATATACGACTCCGACAACAGGCGTACCATTGATACTACATCCGATTGAGATGCATGTCCAAGGAACGCCATGAACGAAATTGTTGGTCCCTTAGGCAAGTCAGACATAATCACAAAACAAACGATAGCACCCACCGTCAATAGGATCGATAAACCAGACCATGCCTGAATCAAAGCTTGGATATTCCCCCGTGCCTGAATCGCTCTCTTCAGCGACAAGCACTGATTCAGGAAATACAGCCTTAATTCGATCCAGGATGAAATCTTCGCAAGCCTTATCATATTCAGTAACCTAACATACCATTCAACCATACAGAATGTTGTTCAATGCAGGAAATATCACCAAATCAATCGAGCTTGATTTCGATTGGACAGATTTGCTGCCATAGAAACCTTCACGGAACAGCCTTCCCGCTCCTTGCGCACACTCACGAGCCTACAACAGCGATCAGCCTCGGCGCTCGCATCATCAGACGCTCTACTAAATCGAAAGCGCGATCGACGACTTGGTCGTCAAGATCAGCACCCATGCTTGCAAAATGCTCTCAACCTGTTCGTAGAAACCCTCCAAAGCAAAGTGTGGAGGATTAACATGCGTAATACGATACAACAGGCACGGGGCCATTCATCGGTCAGCATTGGACACGTAGAAACCCTAAACGCTGTGTAAGTGATAATTGACGTCGCTTTATCACGAACCCATTATCATTCATCAGTCAACATTTGACTCAGAAGAAACCCTAGACGCTGTGTAAGTTGTACTGAAGTCGCTCTATTACGAACCCATTATCATTCATCAGTCAACATTTGACGAAGAAACCCTAGACGCAGTGATCCTCTCTAGCTCTATCTCCCATTCTCTAAAGTGATGTTACAATATTAGCGGTTTATTCGAACAATGGCTCGTCTTCCACCAAAGGTGGGTTGTCTTCCAATATGGGCAGCGGTTGAGGATCCATAGTACTTCCTCCAGCGATTGCATACAAGGGCTCGATTCTTGCCTCGCTTGGTACGAACTGGGCTGGCTGATGATTTTGCCTCACCGACTGTAGCATCAGCCGCACCTGATTCTTCTCGAAGTTATCTAGCTCGATAATTCGACGACATCCCCGATCAAATCGGTATCCGACACGACCGACTTCACCATCATAACGATTCTTCCCGACAGCTATATATCTAACCTCAGGGCTGACTTCGCTTGGCTGTAAAATGAGAACGTTATCAGCTTCTTGAGTAGCTTTGCCCGAACCGAACACTGATAACACGCTAAGCTGCTGCCCGGGTGCTTCTTTACGAGGATGGATGACCAGCGAGATGTGAACGTTGTTGGCTGTGGCGAATTGACGAAACTTCGCGATCGCCTCATCCTGCTGATCGAATTTGTTGGCGCCTCGGGCTCCTGAACCTAACATGAACTGCAGATTGTCTAACAAGATATGATCAACATCATGAGCATAGACAGCGAACTCCAACGCCTCCAGAATAGCATCCAAATCGGTCGTACTGAAGAACTGAGCTCCCGGTCAATATTACATCCACACCTAGACCGCCATTAGCGGGCCAAACCTTCAAGAAATAAAGCGGCATTGTGGCAAATCGGTCGTACATCGTCTCGAATTCGCTTCTGTCGATTTCGTTCAGATTCTGGCCTTCATACTGCGACAGCATCGTCTTCACGAGACGCTTGTTTTTTATCTCGAAACTGCCCCAGAGCGTGGTCGTCCCCTGAAGGCACAGGTCCAACGACAGCTGGGCCAGCACGGTCGTCTTGCCCAGGCCGGTGGGACCTGTGATAACCGTCAGTTCGCCTTTGCGATGCCCCTTTAGTAGCATCTGTAGAGATGGCAATGATTTATAAGGGACGCCTTGATATTTGGTGCCGTTCGCGAACTCTTCAAAGACGTCTTCGCGAAGGTCGCGGACCGAGATGATCTTCTCATGCGACGGTTTCGTGGCCGATTTCAGGATCTCGTTCAGCGATAGGCCCTGGACCAGGGCTTCGTTGGCATCTTTTGGGCCAGTATCCAGCCCACCTCGCGACCGAACTATCCTGACCCGATTCAGCCCGAGTTTTCGGGCAAATTTTTCGGCGCCTTCACGCCCGCTCACGTCATCGTCTAACAGAACAAAAATCAGCGAAAACAAACAAATGTCTCATTGAACCGGTCAAAATGTTAGGCCAACATTGATACCAAATTATGAATAATAATCGAAAATCGCTCTGTCAAAGCAATAAACGGCAGGGGCGAGTATTACCCATCCAGATGAAGATGGTCTTAAACCTCTCCAGACATGGCAGAATCTCAATGGGAAACGAGTTCGCTCCATTGGGTAAGCTGATGGCATGATGATTTGTCTCCTGACGGACAGCCATGGCGTCGAATTCGCCCTCGGTGATGACGATTTCCTCTGCTGATGCCGGGATTGTGTGCCATCCGAACAGACCCCAGGGTCCGCCTTTGGGCTCCAGACGCTGATTCGATTTCTTCACAATACTTCGATATTTGAGCCTGTTCACATGTAGCGGTCCAAATCCAACATCTTCGTCCTAATGACAATCATTGTTGGAAACCCTAAAATCCTAGAGGAAATACCCCTTACCATATGAGCCCATGGGAATGTGACACATTTCTCAGACGAAGAGCACCCGGGGAACGTCACGCTGGCCGTACCGACCCCGTATTGTTGTAGGATCTCGGGCCGAAGGCGCCGCTTCTTGGTCAAGTAGGACATGAGCTCGGCGTCCGAGCTCAGTTGCGATCGCGAATCGAACGCCTTTCGTTGATCGAGGCAGGGGGCCGTTTTTTCGGGTTGTTGGTCGTGCCGATGAACGGAGACGATTTGATGGCTGCTGCCACCGGATAGATGCTGTTTGAACTCGAAATAGCTATAGTTGGCACCACATCGATGACAGAAACAATGACCATTATCACGCTGGTAGAGATGGTCTGAGTTGGGGCAGCCGGTCAAGAAGCGATCATGACCCTCTTACCCAGATGTACAACTTCCACAGATTACTGATATCATTCTTATGCGGTGGACAGAATGGACATTCTTTCACAACAGCGCGATCACCACTCAGTCTATATTGAATTCCCTTCCGAAATAAATACGACTCGATCTCGCCATTCTCCAATCGATAATGACTCGATACGAACACCTTGGATTTCATTCCAGGTTCATAACGATTACTGGCCCCGTTCGTGTACACCCTGCGTGGTATGACAGTTATGATTCTCTGATGATAAGGGCAGGTGGATATCGCCCATGGTAGTCGGGACCATGCAGCTCTCGGAAGGCGCCATGAACCCGGCTGCATGAGCCGGAGACAAAGGTCCGGGAGGGCGAATATCCGCACCAATATCAGAGAATAAACGAGAGGCGATTCCCGGGGCGCAAATTGGTTAATTCCAGCCCGAGTTCCAAAAATTCTCAGCAAAGCCAAGTATGATGAGGGCTTAGCAGTCGGCATGGCGATTTTAGGGATGATATTTGCATAGTTTAATCGGTTTATCGAGAGAATTCGTGTTGCTCTAGAGCAGAATTATAGACAGATTTTAGATGGTCTGTCATTGTGATCAAGGTCCTTAAGGATGTCCTCAAAGCTTGTGTGGCTGGCATCCCCGTCGTCTGTACTCGAATGTTCATTCGATGCTCGGTTGGGTGAGGCACCGAATAACCACAGAACTCCACATCCAAACTATACAATCAGATAATGTCAGCTTGACACAGACACACACACACTAAGGGACCGGATCCGACCTCTTCGCCATGACATATCGTAATGCGTTGCCAAGCGTGTGATCCTCTTTCTCGATCAGGAATGTCATACAGGTCTCATCATCATTGCCTTCCTGAAACGAGAGCGCATCAGGATCAAACGAAACTATGCCCCGTTCATCTGGTCAGTTACCATTTGCAATTTTGGGATGCCATCGCGTCTAGGAGCGGGATCGACAACCGACATGACCGTTGTATTTAGAATGCAGAATCGGCTGGAGAAAAGTCGCCAGTCTGGATTTCAACAAGAGATAGTCCGTACACGGACTTTATTCATTGAAAATTAAATAAGAACAAAATTATAGATTCTGTCTGCAAAATGTCGTGGTGAAGCTTCTCCAATCTGTTGCTCTATACGTTGTGATTGTATTGCGATCCAATACATATTATTATCCATAGCTATATTGATTAATAGAATGTCGAGCTGGGCGACTGGACTGGAACACTGGATCGGGCGACGATGCCGCGAGCGCAACACGCGGATATATTAAGTAGATAGTTAAACCGGTTCAGTTCGGGTTTTGTGCCCGCAGAATTTTTTGCAAAGGGCGCAGCTTTGAATCTCTGCGATAAGCGGGAGGAAAATGCTGGCGCGCTTGAACTTGAATATGCCTCGCAGATTTATTCTCAGCAACACTCATGTCCAGGATTCAGAGAAACCAGTGGCGGATATTTTGACAGTTAATTTCAATTTCTGGAATGCGAGTTTCAAGAAGTTTTTTTACCAAAAATTTACCCGACGGTTATTGGGGCGGCTATGTTTGAAGGTCAGGGCGGTTAAGAGTTTGACTAACGCACTTTCTATCACAAAGTTTTCACTATTTTTCTTAGAATTGTACCGTAACCACCAGCATAAATAAACGCCCTGGTTGATTTGCTCTTATTGCTCTGAAATTGGGATCGCACTGCTTTATAAATGATTCCATCACGTTTAATGACGTGAAATCCATCAAAAGTATGACGTTGGCACTTTATAATTCGATTGCACCGCTCGGATAATGAGATTCCCCATTATGGATATGCCAGAAACACTTTGAGATAGACTCACCTCAGCTCCATTTTGAACGGTTATATAGTAAAGTCGATGGTGTTCGATGGTAGTTTGTTTTACAGACATCAAGTTGCTGGTTTAACTGAACAAAGAACACCTTGGAAAGTCTACCGTTAGGGTCTGGGGACCCAGTCCACGTGGTCTTTTCGAAAGCACTTTGTTTTTCTTGATTGCTGACATGGCTGTCACAGTTCAAATTGAACTGACTCATCGGGGATCGGGAGCGATTTTTCAGGCATCGTTTCGATCGACTGATCATTGTCTCGATATAAAGCTGGTCACTAATTTCATTCCAATTGTTATGGTTCAAGTTTCAAGTTTGATTTATTTCTCGCGAAAGCGGACCAGTTCTAAAAAGCAATTGTTTGTCGATGAAAGCTTGCTCTGCAAGATTGAGATTCACGGTTTTTTTATCTGCGAATGAAATTCGAGATTAGTTCGTTGTTGTATAACGATGCAATAAACCGAGTTATAGGTCAACGTTTTATACAGAATTAGTCTTATGTGTGCATGTGTGCAATTGGTTTTAGCTGTCGGAAACGAGCTGTATTGTTAACCCGCTAGGTCGTCGTTCATCCATTGGAACCACCGAAATTGATTTCCCTATCTGACTTTGATGATCAGATTCCTGTTTTCTCCGTCTCCAGCAACATGTAAAGATCCTCATTCTGCTGAACATAATCATGATCAGGCGCGATGGACTCGGATCCATGATATCATTGAACTCGCTCGTGTGCTCTGTCTGGCATGGCGTAAACGGCATACGAATCCTGCATCCCGATCTTGCCGTCTTCGGCGATGTATCTGACCTCTCATTTGGCTCTATGGACTTCAAGGATCCCTCGGTTACTGCTGGCAATACGAGACGTTCCTTCGTACGGCGCCGAACTGGGGTTGATCCTCCATCCTGATGATGATCGGGAGCGTCTAGACGATGGGCAGCCGCCACACTCTTCACCCATCCATCACGACGCCGCGCCCGAATCGTCACCGATTTATCACCAGACGCCTCCATGTCTACAAATCATTCTCCAACCCGATGGACGTTCGAGATCATTCACGAGACGTTTACAGAGACCACCTTACGAATATGATTATGGCACGCGCCAACTCCTATAACGTTTTGACACTATGTTTTAAATAATGAGATTTTGACGGGGAGTTTCTGAGTGGTCTTCAGGTCGAACGACCGATTTCCTCGGCCAGCAGCAAATCCACACGACTTCTTTTCGATGCGATTGTTCTTTGATTGCAGGAAGAATTTTGACGCCTTCGCGCAATGTCCTCCTGCTTCGATGTCGCCGTCTGCTATTTGATCGTTTCAACGAAGAGTTTCTAGAAAACGCCCCAAACGAAGAGCCTCTTGGAGACGCCCCAACCGAACGAGATGAATGCGATCTCGATAGCCGAGAACGCCTTTTCGGCGGGCGAATAGGTTTCGTTTCATTGTCGGTCGTCGATAAAGGTGCAGATTTCACTCGAAGTAATTTTACCAGGGCTGTGTTGTTTGGCGCTGGGCTCTCGGCGCTGTTCTCGCCAGCTTCTTTCAGGATGATTGCGTCTAGTTTTGGTTCATTGTTGGTCGCAGCTGCGGGCACGGATTCGGCGACATTCTTGCATTTGTTACGAAACCATCGGAACAGCATCAAACATAGATGGATGGATCCGTTGAAATAGCAATCGAATAGCAGCACCCACGTTTGAAGCTGACGTACTTGATCGGATTGATTTTAAAGATATTATGGGTCCATAGACTATGGTTTCGCTTAAGATCATTACTATATAGTAGACAACGTAACGGTACTAATATTCATTTGAGTCAATCACATTGTGGCGTTCGAGATTGCTTGCAACCGAACAAGCTGACGATCATTGTTAACTTAAGCAGTTGTTTACTGAGCAAAACGATTTTCATTTCTGAACAACTGGAACGTTATACATAACGAAACAATAAATGGAAAGAATAGACTTGCAATCCAAGTTGAAACCAATCGCACGCTTCGATCTAGCCCAAACACCGTCCATCTCAATCTGTTTCTACGAGATGAAAGTGACACGACTCCGAAAGGGGAGAGACGTGTTTCCTTGTTAGTAGGGAGGAGGCCGCTCTACTGCCCTGTTATGTCACGCATCAATATCTCTTTAAAAACTTCAGTCTTGTCGTTGTTTTCATTTTGTCGTCGTCCTACTAATGGCGCTGTCTGTCGATCTTTCCTTTCTTCAACGGGATATTTACCGAACAGGACCGCTGGTTGAGGCGTCAGAACTTCCTATGCCGGCCCTGTTTCCACTCCACCCTCCGAAAGCGATTCTGAAAATGACCGAAGAAGCGAAAGCGAAGGAATCGAAATGTACCGGTGCTGAAGACATGTTAACCGACAAAAATATTATTGGACGCTCACTATCTCAGTACTCTAACCCGATTGCTCCTGATATCAAATATGCCCACGGAACTACGACGCTTGGATTCGTTTTCAATGGTGGTGTTCTACTTGCTGTCGATTCACGAGCTTCTATGGGGTCATATATCGGCTCTGGAACCGTGAAGAAAGTCATCGAAGTCAATGATCGCCTTTTAGGAACAATGGCTGGTGGTGCTGCTGATTGTTCTTATTGGGAACGCAAGCTCACGGTTGAATGCCGCCTGTTCCAGCTACGAAACGGCGCCAACATCTCTGTTGCTGCGGCATCGAAGATTCTGGCCAACATCTTCTACTCGTACCGTGGACGTGGACTGTCTTGTGGAACTATGATTGCTGGATGGGATCAACGTGGCCCACAATTATATTATGTTGATGATGAAGGAATGCGATTAAAGGGTCAGAAGTTCTCAGTCGGCAGTGGTAGCACCTACGCGTATGGTGTCCTCGATACACATTACCGTCCAGATTTAAGTCGTGAAGATGCCATTGAGCTCGGGAAGCGTGCGATCTATCACGCCACGCATCGTGACGCTTATTCGGGTGGAACCATCAATGCTTATCTAATTGAAGAAAAGGGATGGACCAAGGTGTTCTCTGATGACATGAACACTCTGCACTATGGCCAGTACGCCGCTGAGCGCAAGTCTAAAGGACTGGAATGAGTTCTTGCTTAAATAAAATGAGCATGGTCACCCTTCGGATTCCACTCGTCGCTTATCTTGTGACTGTCAGAAGTTATCATCTCAGGATTCAGCTGTGAGTCGAATGGTCAATGTCTATGGCGTGAAGGTCGGTCCAATAGCGCGTTTGCTTGGAGATATCAATCAAGCAATGTAATAGAGTTCCGTCTTTTACGGCCTTCTGATTTTCGATGCCGTTTTGAATGCATTGATTGGTGTGACATCAGATGGAGAAAGCATGGTTATATCTATGTATTCATCACAATCTGTCTGTTTATGGAACTAAACTATGATTAGACTGCAACCGGTCTTGCTCCTGATTGGTTTGTTTATCATTTTCCTGTTGATGTGGGACACCTTCTTGTTCAAATATGGGCTTCTTGGCGTCCTGCTTTCCGAACTCAGGAACTACTTCTTCGTCTTACCGGCGTACTGTGCCCTCACCATTGCACTTCGAATCGAGATTATCGCAGCCGTAACTGGCAATGCTGCTGATGCCTGGAGCTCTAATTCCTTTCCGACGCTCTATTATATGCACAACTGTCGTATGTATTACTCGAAAATTTTTGCTCTCATGTAATTGACTTCGTAACAGTATCCATTCTCTACTATCTTGTGGCCATTCAAGCCACATTTCTGTTATTTGACGAGAAATTGTATAAAACACCGACTGGGTAGAGTCATAATCTTACAAAAAAAAGCCAAACGTCCTTCCCTCCGACAGCCGAACAGCACTTGAAATCAGTGTAATTGATGCTTCACAACGGCCAATCTTGTGATTAGACATTGTTTATCATAATTCAAATTAAAGACAATAACTGGTCACATTCAGCATTGTTTTGATTGTGAGCTGCAAACAATCATATCATGACGCCCAGGACCAACACCAATATAGGAAATGGGGACACCTAATAATTCCTCAATCCGGGACAGATATCTTTGGGCCGCTTCAGGAAGGCTAGACTTGGTTCTGCAAGATGATATATCTTCGCTCCATCCTGGAAGGGTCTCGTAGTGGACCCTGACTTTCCCGAGCTCCTCAATCGTACTGCAAGAACGTAAATAGAATGTAGAGGCATCTCTTATGGAAAAGTGTACCTAGGCATATAGCCGTCTAGTAATTCTTTGCGATCAATGAGATATTGGACGCCAATGAGAAGTTCAGTGATTCCTGTTAGAACATCCAGCTTGGTGACGTTCAGATCATCATATCCATTCAGACATTGGGAATACTTCAACAATGGAATATCCAGCCAGCCACATCGTCGTGGTCGTCCTGTCGTCGTTCCAAATTCATGCCCGGCCTGCAGCATTGTTGGCTTCAGCTCAAAAGCAACATCTGATTAGCTCACACGACGAAGAGTTTCCCCAGTTTCATCATTTAATTCTGTGGGGAAAGGGCCGGATCCGACTCGTGTCGTGTACGCCTTCACGACTCCAATCGTGCGTTGGACGGCACGAGGTGGCACCCCTAAGCCGACACAAACACCACCAGATGTAGTCGTACTACTCGTCACGAACGGATACGTTCTACGACATTCGTAAGAACGACAATCGGATTGGTGATCCTCCAACTTACCCAAAATCAAGATCCAGCAAAGCTGCGTTAGCGCCTATGACGTTGACATCAATGTCGGCATAAAACAGGGGGAAAAAAACCGACCTTCAGCTAGAATACGACGATTCTCTCGCAGCATCGATGACATAAGAAGAACAGTATCTGTAATGTATGGGGATAGTACATTCCGATAAGTCTGAAACCGTTTTAGCTCTTCCTCAGCTGCATCATGATAGTTGATATGATAAGTCTTCTGAACAGATTCGACCAAACTTCGGTATTTGAGGGCGAAACTGGCCCAGTCCCCTACAAGATCACCTAATCGAAGATTGTCCCGAGAAGCCTTGATCGAATAGCAAGGACCAATTCCTAACAAAATCCACAATTCACAACGTGTATAAAATGCACTCTGCACGAACCTCTTTTTGTGGTTCCGATCCCATTGGCACCACGACTCTTCTCCTGTGATCCATCGATGATCTGCGCTGATGGTTAAGACATTTGGCAGATAGTAAACCAATGATATCAATCGACCTGGTGGAAGTCAAAGAGAATATGAGCTCGAGCACTGATTCGAATTCTCTCAGGGCTGACATCAGCACCCCGATCGGAGATCATCTTCATTTCCTCCAATAGAGATGGAATATGGATGACAGTCCCATTCCCTATTACATTCACTTTGTTTGGATACAGAACGCCACAGGGAAGCAAATGCAGGGCGTATTTCACTCCATCGACCACGATCGTATGGCCTGCATTAGCGCCACCGTTGAAGCGAGCAACGCCATCGAATTTGTCGGCCAACAAATCGACTAATTTGCCTTTGCCTTCGTCGCCCCATTGAGCACCCAGGACGGCACATATCGTCATTCTAGGCAGATCCAATCAAGACTGAGCAGAGAGACAGACCCCCTTAAGAGTAAAGTGATATTATAGTGCGGTATAGCAATGGGCTCTGCGCTATACGATCTCCTCTCACTCATTGATTCTGGGCTTTCCATTGCCAACACAGTATCAGAGACGCTTCCATTGCCAGCAAAGTATTAGAGACAATCGGGCTTCCATTGCCAGCACAGTATCAGAGGTAATCGGGCTTTCCAGTGTTAACAACAGTATAAGAGAATTTCGGGTATTGTATTAGTCTTATACAGGTATCTGATGCCGACTCTGAGCAGTTGATATATTTTATAGCAGAAGAAATAGATTAATTGAGGTCCTTCAACGGGTCGGGCCTTTTATAGCAAAGTTGCGCTACTTCAACAGCTTTCCATCTGATCATTAATCATTGCAAGCGCTCTGGATTTCATGTCTGGAGACACTCCTGGTCATCGGCAGCGGTCTTCAATCAAAATATCGCCTGGATAGGAGCATTGTGAAGAGCTTCGGTCGTGGTTGGCTCTCCTGGGGAATTATGCTGGGCGAGTACAACTTCGTTCTAGAACACACGAGCAGGCAGGCGGTCATTGGTCTGGTCTGAATATCGGCAACACTTGCTCTTGAACCTTTGATATCCATATATTAGAAGCTGAACAATGTCAAGAACATCGTCGGATGAATCTTCCGGGCCGTTAATCCCCATTCAGATCTGTTCTGATTTACATTTGGAAGCCTGGGCTGGGACCAGTTGGCGAAGGACAGAAGTCTGGAAATCGCTGATAGTCCCATCAGCGCCGTATTTGGCTCTAGTTGGCGATATCTCTGTCCCGGGCAGCTTTACGAATCGTGATGCCGCCGGCCCTGAGAACTTCGCCGAGTTTCTACGTTGGCTGTCGCAGCGATTCGTTCGCGTTTTCGTCGTCCTGGGCAACCACGAGTTCTTCACATTATCCAAACGATATGATGGCGAACCTGGCACCACGGTGAACTCCATCGTCGAGCAGGTTAACGATCTCTGCCAATCCCTGCCTGGCGTTGAGTTATTGCATCGTCGAAGTGTCGTGATCGAAGACGACATTCGTGTGATCGGAGCCACGTTATGGTCCGATATAGATTTAAAACGTGATTCTCTGGTGTCGTTGGTGGAGAATAGTATCAGCGATTATCATCGGATTATGGTCGACTGTCGATCATCTGGGTCACAGCGCCTTCTGACGGTCCAAGATACTGTCGAATGGCATCATCTGGATCGCGCCTTTATCAAAGAAGAGATTCGGCAGGCACAAATCCTTGGTCAGCGCTGTCTGATTCTCACACGTATCGAGATAGCCTGTTGATTTGATCAGACTTGTTTTGATGTATTGTTAGACCATTCTCCAGCCGTCTCTGAGACATGTAAACCCGAATATTCGGATTCAGTTCTGAATTGGTATTCGAAATCGGCCTCTCATGGAAACCGTTCTGATTCGGCATTAGCGCGTTCGCAACCGACCTGGTTGATGATCTGTTGAGAATGAGAAGCGTTCATACATGGGTGTATGGTCATACACATTGGAATGCAAGGTTGCGGGTGAGAGATACGAATTTGGTATCAAACCAGGTAAAGAATCACTTAGAGGAAAGATGTTTGGCAGTCGTCAATGTATGATTAGTTGGGTTATAAGAAGGAGAATTCTATGTTCGATTGTGAAAGTTGTGGCATCCCGTACGACCCCGAATTTACAGTCTACATCTGACGCCACCAGATTGCAATGACTCTCTCTCTATTCAATCTAGAACAAGATAAACGTGGTTTAGTTATAATTAAAAGACAGATGAAAGATTTAGACGATTGGTTGGATAAATGCAGGGAACTGGCTACGTACAGCATTGGCTAATTTAACAAAGAGACGAGGGTGATTGGTTTGCAGCGCTTGCGGCTCATCGGCCCATAGAACCAGAAAAGTTGCCACACCCGATGTTAACACAGACATCATAATCGAGACGATACCGCTGCCGATAACAAAGCATGAGATACCGATAACAGGGGCCATTCCAGGCTATCAACCAGCATAAATACACAATCGAGATCATCAGGAGATGACTTACATCGGGATCATCTATAATGAATAACGACGCAATCGCTGCAGTTATACCAGCAACCGAACCGCCGAGAATTGCTCCAGAAATGAGCGCGAATCCAGAAAGCTCGTCAGATATCAACACATCGACTCCCTTCGATTTGAACATTTCAAAAGTATTCCGAGCAGCAGTCATAAAGCTCTCGCCATAAACAGCAACCTATAAGAATGTCATCACAGACGTAATCGCCTTCCATGGTTACTTACTCGCGTGAAGGCGAACTTTGAGATATAGACGGTTAAGGCCTCAATACAGCCCAGTATACAGTCGAGGCAGGCATTGGCAAGATTATCGTTATTACGATCGCGCTGGCTTTGGAACAAAGTTCGTAATGCTGTAATTGCAATTAGCGAGGGCGATGGCGAACCTCAGTGAATAGTACTTTCAATTATAGCCACTAACAGACTTCCTAAGCATACAGAGCCAAATGAGGTTGTGAAGGTTCTCTTAGCAGATTTAAAAGTTGGGTTTCGAGACACACCGAAAAAGTAATAGGTCCCAAACACCCCTTCGGGCATTCTGTCAATGATCCAGGAAAAGATACAGATTCATTTGTACCTGATGCGACAGTATGGATGGAATTTCGCAAGACTTCTAATGTCCAGAAGAAGGACAGGATTAGGAAGAACGAATAGAGGCCCACAAGGTTATTTGGTTGGGCTTTGGAGTCGAGCGATACAACGGCCAGCATAGCTTCAAGCAGATATTAGACGCTCCTTGGCGGCTGAAACGGCACGCTTACTGGTTGTCCAGACTCCTACCCAAAGGACAGAAACAATCTGACACAATAAAGACGCCCAAATCATGGCCGGGTTCTGATTGATAGCAGAAACCGAGAGCTCCAGCAGCACAGAGACGAACTTGGTCCTATCACGAACCAAGTAATACCACAGCCCAATAAAGCCAGCTGACACGAACAGGACCAAAGCTAATGCTGGGATACCGCTCATCAAGGCGAAGAACCCCGTGATTGCCTGCAAGCCGATATTCGTCATGACCGACAAATGAATAATCGATTCGGAATGGGATTGCAGGAACTTCATCCATGCCAGACCGAACACGATGGCGGCTACGATGCCGATACCAATCGTTATCAAAAGCGGCCAATGAAAGTCGACAACGGCTGGATCGGTATCACTGTTCCCGACCTGTGTATGGATGTCGTATCCATAGACAATGGCAAAGACGGCGACTGCGAGAAACTGGGCAGTGAACAACACGGCGAAAATCGGATCGCGATACGGGACCCGCGCCTCGTAATTGCAATGGAGGTCGTCCTGCAACGCATTGTAATGGGTCGTTGACGACGCCTGAAACATCTCTTCAATGTATTTTGAACTAAATCGCGATGTGAACGGTCGCAATGTGAAAAAACTGCGCCGTGTTCGCTAAGTTGAGAAGAAGTGCGTGATGTTCTATGTGCTGAGAGAGTGAGAGAGAGAGACAGTCATCAGTCATCACTCATCCAGCAAGCTCTATCAGTGCGCGACGTTCTATATTGACTCCAACATGCTCTATCAGATAGAGCATATTGAATAACTGTCATATATACAACATGATACATGCAGAGGTGCCTACTACTATACTACTCATCTGTGGGGAGATTCATGGAGAAGGAAATCTTCGACATCGTTCGTGTTTGTAATCGATGCTCCGGATAGATGCAACAGTATTAAGTTGGACTAATTGATAGCGATAAGTGGTTTGGATGAACTCTGCACGGGTATGATGGGTCCTTCTTCCTGTTCGGCTAGGGGTTAACCCTAAAACCCTAACTGGTTCATGTGGATCGCGAAGATGCACGACGCCTCTCAATGCTGGTGCCATTCAACCGCATTGTACCAACCATATGGACGATCGGTCTACGATGGGGCCTCGTCAACATTGCGACCGCCAAAAATCCTTTCAAAATCGTTCACCGCATTGAATTGAAAGACCGTCCCGAGAATCACGTCCCAATCACGGCGCCTTTCTCATTGCTCTCATGGCTATCGCTGCTTGAAGAGCAGATGGGTTCGCGAAGTCTATCTCGATGGAATCTACTTGTTGAATTTTAGTCGATGTTCGATCAAAGATTATCAAAGATGTCCCAAAACAAGTTATGATCGTCCGGAATCTCTATCAATGTCGTGTTAGTTTGCTTTCGCAATAATACTCGCTCAGCGAATTCTTTGAATTCTTTACATTGGTGGAACAGCGGAATAACCCAACGAGGAACTCCCTTACTAAGCCTATCTCGGTTTCGGCCAACATTTGTTTCAGCGCGAAATCGCGGCGAACGATCTGCAACAAGAATGTCTCAGGTCAAAGGCGATATCGTGTATACTTGTTAGAGCGATCAGCAGCTGGAACCACCTTCCATGAAGGCGCCTCTCGAATCGAGGCTAACGGGCGCAGAGGTTTCCTCATGGCGTGCTTTGGGCGTCGCTCAGCCAGCGACGCCAGCACGCTGGCGACTTGGTGCGACGCCACGTTCGGCGTCAGGGCGTCTGTATCCCAGACGACGTTGGTTTGTCGGTCCAGTCCGTTCATCGTAGCCGGCTCCATCTGCAGCTCCTGAATTCGTTCTTGTAGTAGACGAGCATAGAGCTCTTTCTTCAACCTTCTATAGATGGACCCGGTCGGTTCAAGTCCTGCATATCTCACCTGATCTCGTCGACGATCGCCATCATCATCGCTGGTCTTAGACGCTGCATTGCCTTTGTGAGATGCGCTGTGATTCGAAGGTTGAAGTCGATCGCGCTGCTCTTCGATCTCGGAAACGGCGTCGCTGTTCGGAATAAGCGCCGCCGCTGTCAACGTCTTCTGGCTGCCGTTCTTTCTGTTGGGTTTTGGGTGTTCGGGGCCTTTGGGGATATCGGGCGTGATCGCCACGACATGGTCGGGATCGTCATCGTCCAGATCCTGCTTGAACGCATGCAGACGCGCATCGACATCGACAATCAGGCTGGTCTTTCTTCTGGGCCGGATCGTGGCAGCGATCGACTTCCCTTCGATTCCATGCACAGCGAGCACCGAGCTGAGATCGGCGAACATCGAATCGTGCAGGAAGGGCTTCAATTGCGATAGGAGACGTGCCGGGTCGCCGATTGCAGCTAAGACGTCCGGATTTGAGGCTATCAAGCTGGCGAGCTCTTCGGGCGTGATCAATCCATTCTCCAGCATATAGAGAATATCATTAGCTGATAGCTGGCCTGATTTCAGCAGATCTGCCACCTTCGCTTTCCGGTCGTCGCTGCTGATTGCTTTCAGATCGACCAGAAATTGCTGTGTGAATTTCGGTTCGATCCAGCGTGGAACATCGTCGACGATGGCGCCCGAATGTGATGCGATGAGATCGTCGACTCGAACCGATCCGGGGACTTGTTGTGTCCAATCTCCATCTGGGCCTTGCTCCATCCATGCGACATCATTGAGCAGGCGAAGCTGCATTAGACGAGAGGCAGCATCGGGTGACCCTCCGGATAACATCTGCAGCAACAGATCCTGGATGGAGACGTTCGCGTCGATTCCTGGTCGCAGTTCGCTGATTCGTAGAAAGAGCTGGATGAGGAAATCTGCAGCATGATGAGAATGGCATCTGAGCTTGGTGAGACGAACCTACCGACATAATGATGGAGATCGATCTGTAATGTCCAGTGATCCACGACTTCGAACAACGCTTGACGAAACATGTCCTTGGTCATATTCGGGGCCTGGCCCAGATCTTTCAATGCATCGTGCATACTAAGAGTACGCGCATGATGAACGTGGAATTCGCGATGTAGCGCCTTGGTAAGACGTAGATGTAGGGCCATGTATTGCTGGCGTGTGATACAGGCAGAAGGACCACGAACAACATTCCAGAAGAGATCGATACAGGCGAGAATCGTCGAATGAGAGGAGAGACGTTGTCGACGCTCCAGGGCGTCTTTGGTGTACATTGCCGGATCGCCCTGCAATCGATACGAGATCTGGGCGACGTTCTCGTGCAGTTCATGGGGCAAAGGCGGCGGTCGTCGTTGCCCGATCTGTTCCAGCGGCAGGAACTGGAAGTGATCCGCTACGACGGCGGTCGGTGCCAATGCAGTCGATGACGAAGCATCAGGCAGGTCTGATTCTGGAGCCGCTTCGATAGAGATTCCTCGTACTTCATCCATATATCAATAGATTGGTACCCTAGAAGAATCTCCTCCAATAATGACAAATCTCCTTGCCTGAACGTCTATGATCTCCAAAGGCGCGGATCTTCCCGTTGTGACCCAGCACTCGGCAATTCATCTTTCATCAATGCAGACTGACTACTGAGGCGATGGTCTCAAAAGCCACAAGCGCCTGACTTGCTTCAGCCATCTCGCAGCTGACCGTTTGAAACAGCTTACCAGATGATGAACATTATCAGACAAAATCGTCGACCTGATCGTTGAAATTGGCCCACATCAGCCTTCGTTATTCGCCATTTTCCGTTCAACATGACAATGCATTCTGTCGAGTTAAAGTTTAATTTCTCCCAGTCAATGTTGCTACATTGGCGAAAGAAGCAGACTTCGAATTTTTTGAGTGGGAGATTGCTTCTTCAAAAGCAAGACGTAAAGAATCGGGCCTGATCCCGATAGCAGCGATACCCGCTCTGCGCATCATGTCGTTTAATGTTGGAGAGCGCCAACAGGGTCAAGTCGATGAACCTTGGAGGACCGAGTTTCTATCAGGACGTTCCTAAGAACTATCTCATTGATTTCGGCAAAATTTGAATACCTCATCGTAACCCAAAACACAGCTCCAAAACTTCCGTCGATTTGGTATTATCACCTGTTGTAACGCGTCGTTAAAATAATCAACTGCAATAGAGAATTTCCGCGCAGTTTTTCAATACCTTATTTATTGTCACTGCGCATTTTTGAAAAACAGGCAACCCGGGTATCCGCTGAAGCAGCAGTTAAACGCCGCCTCATTACGATCATGTTCTCATTGCGAAATCTCTCGTCATTGTTGTGGCCGGTCGTGATAAGATCACAGCCATATCGCCATATCGGATCGGCACGATGGTTAGCGACGGGTATCCCGCATGATCGGCTGCATCGTAGACGCCGTCAGATGGAGTGGCGAATGTCAAAGATGAAGCCGAATGATATTCGGGCGATTCTGAGCGAATACGACGCCAGCAGTTTGCCAGATCTAAAACCTGCACATTTTGCTCAAATCTCGGCACTACTGTCTCGTCATCCTTTGGTTTCCCAGATCTTGAAAGGTTATCAGATGCCAACCGGTAAAGTGCTTCCATCACGTTTTCCAATTTCTTACCAATTCACGCTTTAAATTAGCGATTCGCGTGGTAAAGCATCCAGCATTCGATACAGCCTGTTTTGCTGCTGTTCTACCTGATGGCACATCGTCGATCTTCTCTTATCAACTCTGTATTCGAGGATCTACTACGACATCGTTATGGCGTATCTTCTCGGACGCTTGCCGTCAAACTTTATTTGAGGCCGGCCTGATCGATCAGGTGAAAGCTGTGACGAGGGATTTTGGTGTCGACCACCCAGGCAAGCAAATCGCCGTCCAGTACAATCAGATATTTCAAGACTTCAGCCTGGAACAAGGCCTTGTTCTTGAACGCCCCGAACAGCTATTGGTACTACAACGCATTTGAATTCGAAAACACTGTTTGACTAAGGCGGTTGTAGAGATTGGTCGATCGTGACGATATGATGCGATGGCGTCTGGTCGATGGTCCAATTCGATCCGAACTTATCAAATACTTCGGAAAGGTGCTCCTATCCCCAGCTCAGCATATATTCCAGATTGTCCCATGCAAAGACCAGATCATCGATGAACCATAATCAAACCCAAACTCACCTATCATTTACGTATATACATATTTTTATTTAGACTTCCTTAGTTGTTCGGCCAGCCACTTCAATCCCTCAGAGACGCCTTCGCCCGTCTTGGCCGACGACCGACAAATCTGCCAGGGTCGATCACGAAGCTGTGTCAGTCCAAGAGCGCTGGACAGTTCAGCGGCCGATGTAGCCCCGGGCATGTCCTGTTTATTGGCGAAGACCAGGACCATGACGCCTTTCAGCTCCTCTTCTTCAAGCAGGGACATTAACTCTTCGCGAGCCAACTGAAATCGATCACGATCAAGGCTGTCCACAACGTAGATAATAGCATCCGTATTCTTAACATAGAGTCTCCTAGATATCATAAGCGATACTAGCAGGAGAAGATTGCTTTTACCAATATCGTCTAATTCCAGTTTGTCCACCTAGATCCCACATTGCAATTTGTATGTTATCTATTACACAATGCTCCATATTGAATCTTATCAGCATTTGTCAGCATAATATTCTCATCGAATGATATCTGGGAGTACCCAACTGTAGGAATTGTCGATTGGACGACCGTATCAGGCTTATGGATTTTATGCAACAGGGTTGTCTTGCCAGCATTGTCTAGACCGAGAATCAAAATTCGACGCTCGCGCCCACCGAACAGAGAAGCAAATAACGTCGAGAAGAAAAGGCCCATATGATCGTTGGCCGATTAATGCAGCCGTATCTGAAATCGCAATCTCGCCGAAGCAAGCAGAAAACCGAAACCTGCGTCTCTTTTCTCGAATCTCAAAAATAAAGAAATTTCTCTGAAAAAAATCCTAAAAGTGCGCAGTGCGTCTTCACAACACAGCTGCATATTTTCGTTTAATCTGAGCCTGAGGAAAGCTTTGAAAAACTTTGCTTGTGTTTAATGTTGCTTCCAATAGTGGTACTAATCAAAAGGTGTACACTCGAGGTCGTTATACAGAGGAAGCTGACAATGATCGCATGCCATGAATAATGGGCCATCAAATGGAAAGGAGGATTGGAAATTCGTACGGCAAGCCGTGAAACAGAAGAAGTATGGACATATTCGAGCGATATCGCTGGAAAGTGTCGTCCAGCTAAAGGTGAAAGCGAAACAGCGTGATGACGAAGACGGCATCACGCACGAAGACGAATTCAGCGACGAGGACGAATTCGAATTCCGCTCAGCTGGCGACATCAATATTGGAAATTTCAACCTACGGAAGAGGATCGATTCCACCGATGAGATCATCTGGGTATCACCTCCACCATCGCCTCGTCATATCGCTGGACCATTACAGCTATACTGCTTCCAAACAGAAACGCTTGCTGCTCATAAATTTCCGGTATGACAGAATCAGAATAATGTATCTCCTGGCTGAGACGAAATCGGCATCGTAGATCTCCATTGTGACAGAAAACCTGAACTTTGTCGTGTCGTGCTCGAAAAAGGAGATCTTCGTCTGGTGGAAACAGCGCTGGGTACTAGCCCATCAACTAACGAACGCTCGTGTTCACTCGGCGGTCATGTCGAATCGGTTCCTGTTCTTGCGTGGTGCCGACGAATACGTGACAGTCTGGAACCCGGCCATAGGGCGTCTGCTGTTCAAACAGCGCGTCAACGGCGCCAATTCCCCAATGGCGATCACCGATAAAGAAATGCTGATCACTGCCCATCTCGACGACATCCTTGAGGTGTTCCGTGTCGATGATGACTGCCTGACTTGGGTTTGCATCATGGAGAATGACCATCATAAAGGCAAGATCGAATGCCTATCTGCATCTGGGAAGTTCTGTGTCACCGGTGTCCAAGATCTTGGGTAATACCGCCTCACCATCGCCTATCTGTATTCTGAGCGCTGTGTGCAGATTCTTCCTCTGGTGTGCCGACATCAGCTACGAAAGATTCGGACAATGCGTCGCACGATTCGAATGCCCTGGCAGATCGAAGGCACCCTGCTCAGTAGCTGTCGCCGCCAACCGCGATGGCGTTTTTATCGGGACGTCATACGACGGCAGTATCTTGGTCGGGCCTGAACATAACGAGCCCCATTACTTCCAAGATTTGTCGTCGGTTGTAATCGGCAAGCCATACAATTTTCAAATCCTGCACGACCGCGAGTTCGGCTTCGCCGGCGCCTCGGTCGCGGCAATTGGTCGCGATGGGCGATTCGCTGCGATCGCGTTCGATGGAATGGGAGTGCTGACCTTGGACGTGCAGCATGGCCGTTTACTGCATATTATCAAAGACGTCGAATTGCCGACAGGACCTTGTGTGATGTATGCTCGCAGAGGAACTCAGGAAGGTTACCAGATTGTCTCTGCAACTCGAGCGAATCGCTTATCAGTTTGGACCATTGAGGTAATGATGGGCAGCCATAACGTGCTTAGTGTCGATTGATGACAGTCTAGGCAGTCTCCAGAATGAGAGTCACGATTCTTATGAGTTTTCATGAACGAGCCGGTGAATCCAGTATGATCCAGACCGCATGGATGAAGCAAGGGACGCCTCTCTTTACACCGGAAGTCGGTCGCCGTCTGATGCGAATTATATTCGATCTGGGCATGCCTTTAATCGCTGATGATAAAATCCAGAAGCTATTTGCCGATAATTACAATGAGGCGCCGCCTTCTAAGAATCAGCCTTATAGTATTCTGCAAGTCGATGACGGATTATCGAGAATAAGTAAAAAGCTACCGATCCCAAATAGAGCACTGCCCAGCGGTGTACATAGCTTAAAGGATGCAAAAGATTCAGCCACAACTTGGATGAATAAATAACTGCTTAATATTGCCCATAATTATAAAACGTACAAAAAATCAATACCGGGTAGTTCTACAGATGAAACAATGTATGCTAACATTAGGGAGAACAAAGACGCTCCTGAATATAATCGTGGACAAGAATGGCGTTAGCCATGCTGGGCGATGATAGAAACTGCTGAATACGCTGGATTAGGGTGGCTTTCAACGGATCATTTTGTTTCAGCATGACGGCAGCTTCCAGACAGCTACGGCCTGTGATACCATGATATGGGCCGAGCTGGTGCCAAGCACGTTCAGCTAACGTTCTCCAATCCACATCAGATGCTCTCATCTCCAAATAAAGCGTCCTTTCGTTCTGCTCGAACTTCTCGAGCTCAAAATCGTCAATTTTGGCGCTGCAGTTAGTGCACACCATGGGCTCTTCGTAGACGCCTGCGACGATGCCATCCTCGCAGAGCTGGCAACGACAAGACCGCAGATAGTCGATGTCTTGACAATGACGACATTTGCAAATAAATCCACGAAGTTCGAGCATTTCGGCCCGGCGCCTGCCAGCACCTTCCATCAGGGTAAGTGGAGAAAGGTTGTAATTCCATCCCAGGATATCTCCAGGTCGAATAGGCAACAAAGCACGAATCACCCACTTAGAATCTTCAATCGCTCCATCAACATTAGGTTGGCAGCTATGAGCGATAAGCGACCCATACTCAAACAGGGCGCAGTTGCCGTCTGTCATATCGATCGAATTATTATGCAGAATCTGCACCAGGTCTTCAGTATGGCTCATATACTCGTCCGGTTTGATTTGATTTCTACCGATGCGTTCTGCATCCCCAATCAATTCTTCATCGTCAGCAGCAGAGAAGCTCAGAATACGGTCGCGTTCGGCATCGGATAACGAGCAGAACTGTATATTACACTGGCGCCAGGTCCCAAATAAGATCGGCGCTTCGCGAAGCACGACGTCGCCTGGTTTAAAATCAACCGTTGCCATAAGGCAGCGGCCACAAGACGAGCGCCAAACCGGCGAAATCCCTTCGGGTGGATTCAGGCGGGCCCGATGCAGGAGGTCATGACCTTGGCTGGCAATTTTCAGGCACTCGGGCGAGCAGATGGGCTCGCAGACAAATCCTCGACTGGAGCATATCGAGCAATAGAGAGGCTGATGATCAATGAGCTTCTGACAGATTGAGCATGTTTCAGTATCCAGAGGTAACGTCATTGATGAGGTCGCTAAAGGTAGCCCCACTGCAGTCAGGTCAGTACCGTGAGATAGGAAGGTGGCTGCGCAACCGCCCGTTCTTTTGTTGCGAGACTCAAAATTTTGAAAGAAAAGTATTCGGCGATCTGCTGCTGCCTTAGCGTTCCGAAGTGAAGACGCAAGTACATGCATGAACAGCAAGGTATCAATGGTGAATGCTTATACGCCAAGCCTACTGGCTATCAAACAAGGAACATTTTGCGTCCCTCAGGCTGGATAGTTTTCCTTGATGAAATACATTCTTAAATATATAATGCAATGAAGGTGGTTTATGACGTAACAGCGCTTTTTATTTTCTAGTTTTGATTTGAATGAATTTAATGAGAAGACAAAAGCAGTCGATGACAGCTGTCATCACGGAAAATCAATACATGCAACTTTGATGCTTGAAACGAAATCGGATCATGCTAGTTTGCTTGGAGTATCATTTGATTTTGTACAAAGTTTCGCATAAAGCCCATACGATGGCCACTGAAACTGCAACCTGAGCCAGCAGGAAAATGCCTGAGATCATTGATGACGATGTCCATGTCCCATGAATAGCTTGGTCAATCAGGTACTGCAACTGTCTTCCTGCATGCTCTTCATTGATGAGCTCCGCCTTAGTGCATCGCAAAAACAAGTTGATCAAGAACAGGTAACGAGCTGTGCAGGTCATTTGGCAGATAGAGGACCAGGAGGCAGTACCACTATGCAGCTGCCGTTTGGCAGTGAATTCTTCTGGAACTGTCGTCACCTGGACTGTAACGTAATCTTGATCAGAATTCTCCAAGGCTGATGTTGCATGGATAATCTGGCAATCTTTACATAGTCATTGTAAGATACTGTCATGTGGATCCGTCGTGATCCACTTGACGAAGCTTGGATTATGCAGCCGGACTTGACATTGATTTGAATTGATTATTGGATCGTGTCTGGAGAAATTTGGTGATTGAAACTATGGCTAATATGAGCGATCCGATTTGAAGTGTCAGTGTGATCGCAGTCAATACGGAAAAAGCAGTGCTATTCTGGTCGAACCATAACGCCATGAAGGTTTGCAGATATGTGCATCCGAACATGCCGTAATCGGTATCAACTACACTTATTCGTGCACTGTTTGGTGTGAAAACTGCAAACGGTACAGAAAGAGTCAGAATCAGAATCAATAGGTCGTTGATAGGTGGCATCATGTCATACGAGATTGGATATATAAATCTAATTGAGGATGTGGATGGTTGGGATACTAACGATTGGATGTTTGAAATTGACGAACGATTGGATGTTTGAAATTGACGAACGTTTGGTAAATACCCTATAGCCCAGTAAACGAGCCGTTCCCGGAACGTGAGTGATCAGTCGAATACATTGATCCTTTATAGTGTAAGCTGTTGAATCGTGATCATTGAGAATGAAGTTTGTAGCGACCAGTAATTTGTAGTAAGGCAACTTCAGTTTAGAGCTGTGCTGGGCATAGCACCGTCTTCGATGACTACAGCGAGCTAGACGAGTCTCTCCAAATTATGGATGGAGTCAAACAGCTTGCATGATCTTTAAAGCCAATCGGGAACGTGTTGTATGTCCCAAAAGCGGAAATGTTGCCAGTAAATAATGAAACCGGTGCGAGGAGCCGAGGATGTACTCGCCCGCTCCGGTTCTGCATCTTGACATATCATGTTGATAATAGCGATGTTCGGCACAGGAGTCCTTCCAAACCCTGTATAGTCAGTGCTTGTATCATGAGTGACGGCGACGAGTTCTCCATAGATGATTCGTCGCCATCGCGCCACGACAACGGTGTCGAGACGTTTTCCGACCATGGCAGAGGAGCCCAGGTCGGTTGATTGCCGACTGGGAAGCTCTGCGTCCCTGACATGATGGAGCATAGTCGTTTCTGGTACCAAATCAGCATCATGACGAAGCCATCGAGCTGACAGACGACGGTTCGTCTGCTGCACCGTCACCGGTTCCAAGCCGACGATTTCATTCTCCAGGTCTGAACCATAAGTCGTCAACTGGCTAGAACCTCTGAAATGCATTCATAGGCCAATCCGTAGGGTCTCCCTCGTTAGGAACGGTACGACCAAATCTATACATAATCGCTGAGCTTATTGTTTAACTTTCAGGATCTGTAACCAAATGTTATTGCGAAAGGGTTCGTGAGCTAACCGAATTTTGCTCAGCAATCATGATGACGATGATGAGGCTCATTCGAGAGCGTCGCCGTTTGTAGATGCGAAAGGAGGCGCTGTCTCCTCTGAGATTACTGACCTGCTCAATTATATCAGCCGATATGTGCCACAGGAGATCGATTTGGAGGCGCCCCTTGAGCCCTTCATTCCGGATTACATTCCTGCTGTTGGCGATATCGACGCTTTCATTAAGATCCCGCGACCCGATGATCGCCCTGACAATCTGGGCCTGACAGTGCTGGATGAGCCCAGCGGCCAGCAAACCGATCCGACTGTCCTGGATTTGCAGCTGCGAGTATTATCGAAACAATCGACGGCTCCGGTCGTGGTTGTTCGGAGCATTGACAATGCTGATAAGTCGCCGAAAGCGATCTCGGCTTGGATTGCCAGTATACAGGATCTGCACAGGCAGAAGCCGCCGCCTACCGTCTCTTACTCTCGTATGATGCCAGAGATTGATGATCTCATGCAAAACTGGCCGGCCGAGTTCGAAACGGTTCTGCAACAGAGCGGATGGCCCCTGACGGCGAGGACGCTGCAGATGGATGTGACGTCTGTGGCTAGGATGGTTTGCGCTCTAATGGATATTCCTGTATATAACAGCCTAAAAGAGTCCCTACATCTATTGTTCACTTTGTATATCGAGTTCAAGTCTCAAACAGTTCCCGCATGATCCCAATGATCTCAACTCGCGCAAACCATAATAATGTGATATTGTCTTTATAAATCAATTTCTTCGATAGAGAAGTCTGAATCAGCAACAGATTGCGACCTGGGCTCGGCTTCATAACGTGGACTTTGAGTTCTGGATTGGGCGCGATTGGAACCAGAGACGGTCTCTATTGCAGCTACCGGTATCACAACTTCAGCTTTGGTTGTCTGAGCTGAGCTCACTGTGCCATCGCCGGAAGTCTTATAATGTTCATCCATTAGCGCTTGCACTCGAATAAGAGTTGGTGTGCGATCGTATCCAGATTCGACAATGAAATTCTCCATAATTCCATAATCGTTCTCATTCAATGAGTCCACAAGTGCCTCGATTTTTTGCCTCTCTTGAGCCATATACTGGGTGGAATGAGGAATACGACTGAGAACATGACAGTATGGTTCCTCATTGAAAACTTGGTGCGATTTGGTTGGGCCGGAACTACCGGATTCTTGAAATTCGTAAGGAGGACGTTTCAAACGCTGGATGTCTGTCTCATCCGGTTGTTCATTGCTAGAGGTTGGCTTTGACAGATCTTCAGTCAGATCTACTGTATATTCAACTGCTGTGTCATCAGGGACGCTGGGTTTTTTCTTCGCCGAACTTTGGTCTGAATGGTACGTTTTACAAACAGTATTCAGATAAACTAAAGCTAACCTTGATGCATCTCAGTGAGATATTCAATTTGCGTTTCTTCTTCATGGAGATTATCAAGCATCTCTTCCACAATAGTCCCCGAGGGTTTCGCAAACAAGGTGGGAGGATCTTCTGTGTTTCTAGGTTCAGAAAGAATATGAATGGGTTCGACAAGGATTCGATTGTTTTTAAATAATATTTGAGGTTTCTCCCGTTCCTCAAATGACTCAGCTGCATGAGCATTTGTCCTTTGGAAAACAACAGATACAGGTAATCCCTCAATTTGAGCTTTTTGACCTTCATTAGGAACGGTCATCTGCAGGGCCGGAATGACATCAGACTCAAAATCCAATCCACTGGATGGTGTTGTAGGTTCGACATCCGAGATTTTTTTCTGGAATTGTTGCTCATCGAGCCTTCCCTCTTTACTGATTTGGACCATATCTGATGGAGGCTTGGCTTCTTCGAAGTTTGCTTGTTGAACTCTTATAATGGTTGGTTGACCATCCAATTTTTTGTCGTTAACAGCCGTAGCACTAGAAAAGGCACCCAGATTCTGATCCTTCTCCCGATATGTTTGTTTGTG
Source organism: Polymyxa betae (assembly GCA_003693705.1). Lineage (NCBI taxonomy): Eukaryota > Endomyxa > Phytomyxea > Plasmodiophorida > Plasmodiophoridae > Polymyxa > Polymyxa betae. The sequence goes on from RBZT01000441.1 coordinate 82,777, forward strand.
ATCATGAATCTCAGCGTATTTACCCTTGTCAACAGTGACTGTATTTTGGACTGGCAAGACTGCCCTCCTCACTTCGTCTAATAACCCTGTCTTAAAGCCATCGATTGATTTCCGAAAGAAACTCTGAATATCTTCCTTGAGATCATGGTCAGATTCGGCTGATTTTCCATAGACTGGAGCTGCATCAGTGTCTGAGTCTACAGGCTCCAAAGGCCCAATCCTTGAGCGATGCGGGCGACGAACTAATGCATGGCGATGCAATTCTTGCTGGCTACTTCTTTGGGCTAGATCTACTTGCATCATTGCTTTGACGCTCTCCAACTTTCCCTCAAGAGAAAGCATGCGTTGGCTCATTTCTTGTGATATTAGAGCACGCTCTATTGCGGTATCTACAGCAGGTTGCTGAATGATAACCGGAGGTGGAGGCGGAGGAGGAGCGTGCTGTGCCGGTGGAACAGCGCTTACCGCCTCCTTGAGCATCTGTTGTGCTGTTTTCATCCACTCTCCCATCACCGCGGATGCTTTATCTTGTATCAGTTTTTCGATTTGCTCTGCATTTAGCACCTGCTGCGCCGGCGCTTCGTCCCGCCTCTGGTGCGGGTCGGGACCCTTGACTGTTTCATGGCAGGAAAGTTCTTGGTGCGGATGACGGCGACTAGTATGCGCTTGCAGATGATGCTCAGAGATAAACGCAGAATTGCAGAATGTGCACTCCTAACGAGACACCTGTTAGTATGATTGGAGATGAGCTTGAATGTTAATGTTACATAATGTTTGGCAGTTGAGATGGGACCACTTGTCTCATTCGACATTCTCGTCTGCCCTGATGATACTCCAATCATTCGCTCATAGGCCTGAGCGACCTTCCTGATGTGCCGGCATTCCTTTCGTAAGGCACGAATCTCGTCGTCCTTGCTGGATATCACATTATTGCTGTCGGTAAGGCGATCCTGAAGAGACGAGATTCGGTCCTTCTCGGTTCCGCTCTGCTTGATTAGATAATCTTGAACGAATAACAGGTATTCGATTGTTAGCTGTGCCAAACGGAATAGTTTCAAGAATGCTTCATCGGTAAAGTACCTCAAATCTAATGTGCATTAAGTTACTCTCTTTGTTCTTACGTCAAAGTGTTTTCTTACCATCTTCGGTAATATCAGCAAAGGCAATGTCTTCGACGTGCTCTTGTAATGCGTCAATGTCAATATCATTCACTATGGATTCTAGATCAGCACGATCTATCTTCCGCCAATCAATTCGTCCACGTCTTCGCTTAAACGCGAACCCAGTCATGCATTCAACCTCATTGCGCTCTTCGTTGTTCTGGTGCATGGATGTTGGATTTCTTTGAGCAATCTCTGCAGTAGTATTCCTCATCTAAGCCCAAATCAAGCCATGATATCAGCAGACTCACGCGAAAACCATGTTGGTGATGAAACTGAAAGCTCGTCACAGTCCTCTATACACGCCTTCGGAAACAGTCATGGGCAAACCAAGCGTTCGGTGATTACAACTTCAATTTAGCCAAGAATCGCTGGATAGTAGGAGAATCGTATGCTTGGGTTCGGTTTCACACCATAACTAGCCACCTGTTCGATTAGGTCAACCTTATCAACACAATCTCTGCAAGAAAACCAGCCGAAACTGCCAAGACATGTGAAAAATACCTTTGATTCGGTGATTCTTTGGGGCAATCTATCTGTGTAGACGCTCCTGAGAATCTTTAGCCGGTTTAGTCAATCTAATCGTGCCGATTAAGCTCATGTTTGACCAAACCCATTGCCTATAAACATATTGGCAGTAAAGGGAATAGTCACTGGCGAGGAATAGTCACTGGCGATTATAGCTACAGAGGCAATGTCATTCTTTGCCCAAAAACATGAATTCCGGGAGCATCATCACTCGGTTTCATGCACAGGGTTGGCACTAACATATCGAAGAATTTATGGGATCGAGACATTGTTACAAATGACTGATTCCTACGACGAGTCACCGACTCGCATCCTCACGAATCCATCAATATTCATATTGCCCAGCATTTCGGAAATCTTTGTTGCTGAATCACCAATGGCAAATGTTTGCTCCAGCAACGCTATGCCAGATTTCCATTTCTTCAGCTTACCCTCGACGATACCCTTCGTGACATGATCGGGCTTCCCGAGCTGCTCTGCTTGTGCTGCCATTATGGCACGTTCAGCGTCGACAACATCGGCCGGGACGTCTTCTGGCCTCAAATATTGGGGCGATGCTGCTGCAATATGCATGGCGATCTGATCAGCTTTGGCTTTATCATCGCCCACATAGCGCAGAAGTACACCGATCTGGCCAATATCGCTGCGATTTGGAGAGCGATTATGAATGTAGGAGGCGAACTGTTGTCCCGGCTCAAGAAGCAGACCACGAGCTGATTTCAAAACAATATTCTCCCGAATAGCAAGCAATGCATCATTGAAATCTTCCCGGGCTCGGTCTCGTAGGGAATCGAGATCTGGATTCGTCCAGTTCTGTGAAGATCTACACTCGTCCAGAGCCAAATGCGATAGTCGAGCCGCTAAACTCACGAATCGATCAGTTTTAGCGACGAAATCGGTCTCTGATTGCAGTTCGACAAGTACAGCTCCATAATCATTACGTGCTAATGCAATGACACCTTGGTTAGTTTCCCGATCTGCCTTTTTGCTGATAGATGCTAACCCAGCTGTACGTAAATAACGTTGGGCAGCTTCGATATCAAGTGAGGAAACTAGAAGGGCGGTTTTGCAGTCAACGATGGGAGCGTTAGTTCGTGCCCGAAGAGTCTTGATGAGTTCCATCGGGACATTGGCGGGCGGAGCCGTCGCCGTTGAAAATAAACGGCGGCAAACGCAAGCAATCATGATAAGAATGGCAGAGTCGGCTGTGAACACTTTGGTCTCAGATTGGAACTGGCTGAGCGCATGTACCGGTATAGCGTGGTGTCATTATTGCCGTTAGGTAACCCCTATTGGCCCAGCAACCTCAAATTCATGCATGTGATTTGTAGAACGATTTTCGTTTAGCTACTCTTCTTCTTTGGATCTTGGAACATACGGATGCGAGAATTGGATCACATTTATATCTGCTATGTTCAGCAATTAAAATTTGTAACAACGAGGCTGGATAAGCAAGCCTGGGGTATGTCCAACTCAAGATGTTTTGCAAAGTTTCTAGTCTCCAGGGTTGATGATAAACAGCGATTGCATACCACACTTAAACTTTTGCTTTGCTGACTTCACATTGTTAAACGACCAACTTCATCAACCAATTGTGTGATGCTTTTGAGATCTCAGGTTGACATGATTCTATTACGGTCCTACCTAGGTCATTCAGGCTGGTAGATAGTGCACTCAGCTGCTAATGTATTTTCGTCTCTCCCTCTGATTTAATGAGTGCATCCCTGACGACGCATATCGAGCAATCAGCAGTAGCGCCATTATCGAGATGTGTGCGGCAACTCGCCAGCAATACGAGGCATCTCAATTGGATCACTGCTGGCAGCAAGCGTCAACGCCAAGAGTAGCAATAAGACGAGCCCAAGCAGCAACGACGATATCATCGACATTACTTTAAATCGATGAGGTAGCCTTTGGTGAAGCGCCATCTGTGTTGATGCTACATACTCCGATTAGAATGAAAATACCGGTAGACAAGACTATTAGAGTTTGAAATTGATCGAGCAGAGCTCAGGCTACAAAGTGAATGGTGTGATAGACTAATGTAAAACATGAAACACAGCTGATATGCTGTCATTGTTGTTAGCACAGCGAACTCCCGAATGTGTCTCAAACCAGCAAACCACAGCAAGGAAACGAATCCGTGATCGGACCTCTTTGTTGGCGAATTGAAAGACTGATAGTCCTGCTGCTGTTGTTTTGCACTCTGCCATAATTCAAATCTCTAAACTCATCAAAGCCCGCGTCCGGCAAGAATTTGACAGATGACATCGCGAAAGAAGACGCTGGCATCGAAATGACAGTCACCAGAGCCAGGTAATCGCCAATCAACTTGCTCATAGTGGTCGGCAGCAATCGTGCCAAGATATTCACCCCATTTGGCACTAATCACAGAGACCAGGCCATCATTATCGCCTTCTCTGCTAGCAATATATGCATGTGATGGTCGCAGGACAAAAGGTATATGTACTGGTGGCTTGCTGGCACCGAAAGAAAAATATTGAACGTTTTTGTGATTAGGGGTTCGGCTGTTAAACTCTCGCTGGGATGCTGTTGTCAGATCGTAGAACACCTTGGCGTCGATGCCAGCATAATGAAGCATTGCTTCGATTCGTAGACGTTGGCCGAGTGTAGAGACGCCCCAATCAGCTAAAGTTGTACCTCGATGAGGCGTTGCAATAGTCGTAATCGATGCTACCAGCTGATGCCCGTCTAAATGTGATACCAAATAGCGGGCATCTAAACCACCCAGAGAATGAGCTATCAAGTTGAATCGCTGATACGGTGCAGATTTTTCTGAATTCTTCAGGTCCACGATAAACTCCTTCAAGAACCGAGCGCGGTTCGGAATATCGGCCCCATGCGGTATCAGCGGCTCGAGTACAATGCAGCCGAGATCGCGACGCAGCACAGCGGCGACTCGGTTAAAGTACTGAATTCGCAATAGGCGCCCGACATCCATGAGCCCATGGCATAGGACAATAGGATATCTGGGTCTCATTGAACTGAGACATAGACACCAGCACCCCACCACCACCCCCGACACCCATCAGACATTAGAAGGCCGTCCCGCCGATACAGACAGACGCATCTCTTAGCAATTCTCCTCTTGTAACTCAGACGTCTCTGCCCTTCTATCATTATTTCTTCTCAATAGCCAATACGCTGTTCGTTCTGATTTCTTCGTCGAAACAATCATGAATTTGGTCATCATGATCATGCGGGTGAGCCCATGGGGCTGCCCGTCACAATCCGTTCTATAGACAGAGCGCTGGTCATGAGGATGTCGCTGGCCGACCATCTAATAGTCAGGTGAGACAGCTGGGAATCTTCGGTCTCGATCATTGATCCGGAAATAAGTGGCGAATACAACTATGACGATGATGGTTCGTACAGCGACGATTTCGATGGTGGTCTAGAAGCCGAGCATATTGTACCTGGCGAATCTCATGATACTAACCAAGAGCGCCATGACGAGGCATGTTCTGTCTCCACAATGGAGAATATCTCTAGCCCAGCCAGGAAACTGACTAATACTAACGGGAGAAAGCTGAGAATCCCTAAAGCTGTAGCGAAAGCCGCCAGCAATATGCCCCAAGAACCTAGAACACATTCGATGGAATTAGCTCGACAATATGGTCTGTTTGTTGTTGTGTTTCTAACCTGGGAGATGCTTATTGATTTAGGATCTATGAATCTACAGGACAGATTAGCTCATATATCAAAACGGCTTAAGCATGAGCAGAAGGTTGATGAACTAGGCCCAGTTTACGATATCCATTCTAAGCATGGCAACAGGAAAATAGCCGGCTACGTGATGCCCTTCTGCAGCTTCAGCGGTCACAAAAGAGCCCCGAATTTGAGAATGAGAAGGCGGATCTCAAGCGACAACTGAAAGAGTCTAAAAGTGAGATTAAGACACTTAAAACGGTAATGTCCCATCCACCAACTACCATGATGTGATTAATGGATCACAATAGGAACTACGACGATATGAGACAGCGCAAGCTGAATATCAGCAATCAGTCTCTGACTATCCAGAACGAATACGCTCGTTGACAAAAGATCTTCGCCAATCGAAAGAGAAGTGCAATGAACTTCTTTCACAGCATCGTGATAATGAGAGACAGATCCGAGTGCAACATGATAAGATCTGCACGGTGATCAATGGATATGTCAGCTACTGTGTGATATGCTGACTTGGCTTACAGCTGCAGAAACAGCTGCAAGGTTATTCGCAGAATGCCAAGAAGGGCAATACGAAACCTGATCTAGAACGAAACGCATGGCTCAATCAGGAAAAGGTGAGATTATGTGCACATGTTTTGCTCCCTCTTGAATCTGTCCTGAACGCCAGGAATATCGTCGTCAAATTACTGATTTGAAGAGTAATTTCCAGAAAGAACAGAAACGCAACCGACGGATGTCCACATCAATGAAAACTATGAGAGATCAATTTGAAGGCAGGGATTACAGCTGTTTTGCATAATTTCGTGTTCATCTTTGAAACTTCAGGCGAGATCATTCGGTTGGGAAACTTGCTGAAAGAAAAGGACAGGAAACTATCAAATTCTGTGCATAAGTTCTCTATAACTGGCCAACGTGAAGGAGCTCCATCACGAAGTGACGCCCTGCGGTTGTCCATGACGTCCAGAGAAGGGGATCATGACATTGATATATTGTCAAATAATTCTGATATCGGTTGGACGATCACTGTCCAATCTAGAAACTGTATTTGACTCATTGTTTGCAGCTCAAGAATTACAGACATCACTTCAGCAAATCAAGTCTGCATTTCCATCAGAGAGCGGTTCCGATCCTATCATTGACGACAATATTTTTAATGACTATGCAGCCGACGATTTTGCAGCAGATGACTATGAAGAAGATTTCGATGAATAAATTCCATCGAATAAAACATTTACAGCTACAAGAGTCGTCGCTCTTCACACTTCGTCCATTAAGTAAGTCTTGCAGCGTGTGAAACGGTGGTATGCGCTGTCGGAAATCGAACCCGGGGCCAAGCCCCATTGTAGCTACATGCTTTTGCTCGGTGTACATACCTATGGTATGTATGTCCCATTTGTATTCTAACAAGAGGTATCTAGTGTTTCTTGAAGCGTCCCCTTATTAGTGAAACTCTCACGGGACACTACCTGGGCGTCGTGGGCGGAGAAGTGTCACTCTCCTGCACTTCACTCGTTATGGGAATGCACCTCCTAACCCTGCGCACTCACACGGTTGCGATTAACTCGACGGTGGAGAGCTCCAACGACGTACCTTCTGGCACATGCTTGAGCAAAACCATCAGATGCGCCCGATGCACTTTCTAACCAGAACGCTCCGAGTAGAATGTGAGTCTCCCCAGAAGGGTTGACGCATTTTGACCCTCAAAACTTTCCCGATGAGGACAAACATAAATAAGGTCAATTCCGCTAAATCCTGACCAAAGATGTTGAGGTTATTCGGTTATTGTATTATGCAATTATTCGTTTTATCAATTTGTCGGATCTCACCCGAATTACAACTGATCTTGAAGGTTGCAGTTACAGGCCGATGATCCGATGTTCTAATTGTATCAGTGCTATTATAACCCGTATTCTTAATATTATCACTGGCTTTCCATAGAATACGATCTGTCCATGATGGAACTCGCTGCTTTGTGCTTGTGTCGTACAGATCGGAATTCTTATCATATTTATACGTGGGAGCGAACCTGATCTCAGCTTCTTGAAATCCTGAGAATACTGTCCCTCTCCTCATCTCAATACCAAGCTGCTCATTAGCCTTCATAACTTCCGCCATTTGACGCCGCAGTAGATTGTCCACCATTCGACGCCCACCGTTAATCCGGTAATTTAGATCACCGAACCAGAATACAATGTCAAAGAATTCCGATACCGATTGTCGCTTAGTTGAATTCAACAGATTCATGGTGTTGTTGATCATATGGAAATCCGCATTCCTTTGTTCTATATCAGAATCATGTGCATGAAAATGACAATTGATGAAGGCGAGAGATGTTTGACCCAGATAGAATGATACCCCAACACCACCTAAATCACAATCAATACTGTTGCCAGCAGTTCAACGAATAGTTACCTTTGTTGCCGATTATATTGCCGATACCGGTAGCAACGCTACTTGCACAGTTCGACGAGATATATGGTAGAAGAGAACGACGTAAAAATACGATTAGATGAATGGCATTCAATGTAATACGTTGTATTGGAAGCCATTCAGAACCCATATGCTGTTTAAGCTGATTCTCCCATTTCGTTTTATCATCGTACACAATAGCAACTTCCATAGATTGACCACATTCTTCAGTACCAATAGCATAGATATCATACTGATTTGGTGGTATAAAATCAGTCAAATCTGGAGGAGGATCCTGTGCATGTAGATTCCATGTCCCAATAAATACAGATAGAGATCTGCATTTGTTGGCATCGTCGTCTACCTCAATCTTCTGATAGAGGTCCTCACCATTATCCATAATCCGCCTCAATACAGTACCGAATCCGATCGAGGCACATGCATTATAAGTTGTTAACACGAGATCTCGGGACAACAATAAACCACGAATTGCTCACAAATGTTACCAGAAGACAACAAGCGTTCGGTACAGAGAAGAAAGCAGAAACACGAAGTAGAATTGTGAACGTTTACTAAATCGCCCTTCCATCCTGGACAGACGAATTGATGTGAAGATTTCTAAAGGACGACGAGAAATCGCATTGAAAATGATGGATAAACCTGATGCTCTACAAACATCAACGTGATGATGTGGCAAAATCACAACAACAATCCAACACGAGTGGTTTCATACTCGGACGATGCGGCCAGTACGGCAGCTGGATCCTGATCCGAATGAAGGCGTAATCCTGTTGAAATCCAACAACAGCTCGATTGGGCAACTGATGATGTTCGGCCTCATGCTGAGCCTGTTTGAAAATAAGTCCGTAAAACTCCAACTTTGAGTTCTGTAGATTTTTAACAGTGAGCGAGAATCTCGGATTGTTTTTCTGTTACCTCACCAGTCACAACATATCTGGTTGAGACAGGTCACAGGGTAGACTAGACCTTGTAGGTGGATCATCTCATCATTACAGTTTGATATCATCCATGGCTGGAGCTGGTGAAGAGAAGGCTCTCGTCAAATCTCTCACCTGCATTGCATGGAATGCCGATCGCTCCCAGATCGCACTCTGCCCCAACAATAACGAGGTCCAGATCTATTCGGTCGCCGGCGTCGATGTATCAGCCTGGAAGCTGCTCCATGTTTTAAAAGAGGTTTTTGGATTAGAACCCCATTTACATCAACCTCATGAAATCTCTTAGCATGATTCGCTGGTCTCTGGCATTGATTGGTGTCCACATACAAACCATATTGTGACCTGTGGTCATGATAGAAACGCTTATGTATGGAAATATGCAGATGGTGTATGGTCTCCAACATTGGTCATATTACGAATCAATCGGGCTGCTATAACTGTCAAATGGTCGCCATCGGGAGTGAAATTTGCAGTTACAAGCGGAGCCAAAGTCGTTCCCATTTGCCATTACGAGCAAGGCAATGATTGGTGGGTCAGTAAGACTATCAAGAAGCACAAATCAACCGTATTGGCTCTCGACTGGAATCGCAACAACAAGTTCATCGTGACGGGCTCTGCTGATTTTAAATGCAGAATATTCTCAGCGTTTATTGAGGATGTCGACGCTGACGAAGATCACGATGCCTGGGCGGGCATCTTCCCGGCTCAGAACAAATTCGGAACGCAGCTGGCCGAATTTAGTGCCGAGGGATGGGTCGAGACCGTGGCCTGGTCGCCCAATGGCTATCGGCTCGCATTCGCTTCTCATGATAGCTACGTTCATTTCGCTCAAATTCTAACAGAAGGGCCTCCAGTCTGCAGCTCGATTCAGACAGTGTTTCTGCCATTCATAGCCGTGGCATTTCTGTCGAACGACGCCGTCGTTTTTGGAGGGTATGATTGCAATCCGATTCTGTTTGTTAATTCAGGGTCGGAAGCCGAGCCACGATTTCAAGTTCACAGCGTTCTTGATAAGATGGTGGCGACGCCAACCACAAAGAAGGCAGCGTCCAACTTCTCTAATGTTAAGAATCTGTTCGATGCATCGACCCGAATGGGACTCACATTTGGCGGAGAATCCAGTGATGCTGCTGGCGCCTTGAAGACCCGACATCAAAATGCTATCAATGGATTGGTTCAGTTCTGGGCGGACGCTTCCAGATCGTTCGCGTTGGAATTCTGCACGTGTGGTGTTGATGGGCGCATCCTTACCTGGGATGTCTCGAAAATGCCAGATATTAATCTGCCCAGTATTGGTCTTGCATAAAATCGAATTTAAGTAATCACAGCGTAGCGACATTTGCCTGAGGCTTAGTTTCGGCAATTTAATCAGAAAATTATCGGCTGTAATCGTGGCTAAACATCGCCATTCGTGACAGGCGTCAAGGAGAACTATCGTGAACTCGCCTATGTGGCCAAAAGGATTTTCGTGATTGGTAGAAATCATGTTCGGAGGCAATGCCCATACAGATGAACCATATTGAATCAATCAACAACAATACACAAAGAAGTCAACCTGGATTCTTAAGCGACATGAAGTTCCTAATTCTAACTCTGACTGGAATTCTAGTGCTCCAAACATCTAATGCGAACGTCGGTTTCGCCAAGTTCTTGTTCGCAAACGACATCTGTTCAACTACAACTGGATGGATTCGTGGCTCATACAGCTGTTTATGTCATGAAGGTGCATTGGTGGGATGCATGAATAACACGAATTGCTCGTATGTTAGCAGCTGTCGTCCAATACCATCATGCACCAATGACCAGTTTCTGAGCTGCAACAACCAATCACTGTGTCTGCAGGGACTGAATTGTACCTCAGGGCGGCATTGTCGGGTGATGACATTCTGTCAGTCAGTTCTGACTCAACGTAAAGTCTGCATCCCAAGATCTGGCAGCAAGAATTTTACAGTATCATCCAATCAGAAGCCGTCCCAACCGCAGAGCTTTGCCTATCAAAAATTTACCAGCCTACAGGCCGACGGCAATCTCGCTAATTCTACAGACAACGCTACAGCGAAAACGCAAATCAGCGGCGATACGATGCGCCCGACAATCGAAGCCACAGCAGCGCCAGAAACCGCAATCAGCAATACGACGGAAAGCGCTACATCAGCGCCAGAATCCATCAGCAACAATACAACGGCGAAAGTTACGGCAGCGCCGTCGGCGAATGCGACAACGGCGCCAGAACGCGAAACAGTGCAGAACGAATCGCAGAATGGAAACGCGACTGGACCTGCGATGACATGCTGGATTGAGACATTCCCAGCCATTGGCTGCCGAAACATCACTCAATGTTATCCAACTTATCAGTGTGTATTCCAGCCTAAATGCATCAATATCAGTCGCTGTATTCAGAATGGTACTTGCCAGGATTCCAGCACTTGCAGGCCTGTATGGCAATGCGGTTGAATGCTCAGTTCTCGTTTCCCAATCCCAACATGAAACCTTCTGAATTTCCATTGACGTCTCATAACTTCACATATAGATAAACAAGAATTGTGTCTGTGCTGAATGCAGTAGATTGTTTGTCAAGGCTTTCCTTATCTTACGATTTATTTCGATTGGATATTCGCATAGATCGTGTTGGCAGCCTCAATGCTTCCAGGCGATCTAAATCGAGCCTGGCGGCAATATGATCTCGGAATTCAAATCGGCCCTTTTTACGTTGAGATCGGCATTCTGTCTTTATAAAATCAATCAGATCAGATTTCACTTTTGAATCGACATTTGAGGTCAAATTAGCGAAACTAAAGCGCTTGCGAATCTGAATCAGATCGCGAACTGAAAACGCAGAATGTGCTGGGGAGGGTTTGATGCAATGCTTTGGAGAACTTTCAGGAACTGATAATATATAATTCCGAAGATCGGTGTGATCTTCATTGTCATCTGAGCGGGAGCGCTGATAAGCAGCAATGGAAGCTGAAAGCGATGCTATCAGTGCGTCTCGTTCATGAAGAGCTGCAATCAGATCGCCACGCTGCGACTGTAAAACTTGAATTTCATCGAAGGCTTGTTCTAACTACATTGAATTTTAGCGATAACAATTCATTTGTAGTCTATTAGCATTACAAGCTGGAGAGATTGCTGTTGCAAACCAAGGATATGTTGCTGAAAGATTTCGGATTCGCGGCTTTTCGTACGAAATCGAGTCCCGTCTTCTTCTTTGACAAACCTCAATTCAACGGCCGCTTCATTACCAGGAAAACGTTCGCCCTCATGGAATGATCCAGTTGAAAACTTTTTCCGATGATACCGATTCTGCGGTCTCAACTGCCTGCGTTGACGGTTTGTCGGTCCAGATGGAGGACGTGGCCAGGCTCCATTTCCTTCATCTGAATCCGTACTGGACAGGTTCAGGATCTTATCCGAGAATCTCCATTGCGAATCAGAATCCAGATCAGCACGATGCATCGAACTGTGACGAACAGAAATCAGCTCTCTGCCTGTCGATTGATTTTGCCGGAATGGCCCAGTTGCCTCCAGAGAATTAAGAATTGTCAAATGGTTTAAAGGACCTATTATTATACTGATTAGGATGAGACGACTAACAAAGATTGCAGGCTTCCTTACCTACCCGGGATAGACATTTGATCTAGTGAGAAGAGACATAACAGAAAATGGCCTGTTTAGTGCATCAGCTTTTGTTTAGATTTCATCATCGCGGTTGATCTTTATGTTCGGCAGCGCTTCTGCAAGGACTGCAACATCTACATCGCAGCAGCCAATCAGATTCAAAATCTTCAGCGAGCTACACGCGATTAACGGGTCGACATCATGAATTCGAGTATGAGATAGATCCAATGTCGCCATCCGAGTGCAATTCGATAGTGGCTCAACATTATCAACCCAGGTCCCATACAAATTCAAAGAACGAATAGGTCGACATGATGATAGGACTGATAGCAGCTGGACTCGAGTCTCTCTTAGATTGAGATGCTCGATGTAAGGGCATCCATCTAACGGCTCGATATCACTTAGGTTTCGTAACCCTCTGGCGCTTAGCGTGATTAAACGTCTACAAGCTCGTAGTGGTGTGAAATCGCTCACACGACATCCATCCAGCAATAATGTAGAGAGGAAGACGCACGATGCGAGAGCATCAAGATTGAAAACTGGCGTCTGACGTAGGTCAAGTTCAATGAGTTCTCTGCATGATCGCAGAGAACTGATATCAGCAACAGAACAACGTCGAAGATTGAGATGCTTTAAATGAGGGCAGTAAGACAGAGCAGAAATATCCTTAAGCTCGATACAAACAGACATATCCAGATGGGTTAGCTTCACACACGATGATAATGAACCGATATTGTCGATCTTCGTTCCGGAAATATTCAGATTGGTGAGCTTAAGTAACCGTGATATGGATGTCGCCCTGGAGATCCTCGTATGGGAGATATCTAAAGAGTATAAACCAATGTATCCTTTCAGTAAGCGTTTCAGGTGATAATTGCAGAATATTCGTCGATCGGTCGGTTGTAGTGAAGTTACTCTGGACAGGCACGCAGTACGAATCGCACGGTTGCTCTGCATTAAGCAGCATTTATCCAGCCAGGTTAGGCACTCCCAAACCTGATCCGCCGGAGGCCATGGCCGGCTGAAGAAATCTCCCCAATCTGCCATCATGAAGGGGAGCTCTTTGGCGCGCCACTTAAATATCGCTTGTGTAATGTGTCATACTATGCGATAGAGGCGCCTAGACACCATATGATACTACGTATTAGAGGGTTGTCGTGTAATGTTACAGTGTAATGTTATGGGCTATGTACAAGTTAGGGTTTTATTAATCATTTCCTGTTTAAGCAAGCCTACTGCTACGCCTAGTACCACGAGACTCCACAGGTGCTTCTTTGGATTCGTCGTTTTCAAATGTGAACCTTGCAGGACGGGTTGACGAGCGCCTGGATTCGGGTAAAGTGTTACGAAACGACGCCTCGGATAGTAATCCTTGACGACGGAGTCGTACCGCTTTCTTCTGCTCGGCTTCGGCTTTAGTTGTTTCGGTTGGTATAATCTCTTCGCGAAGATATTCGAGAAACGGCTCCAAAGCAGAATCACTGCCGTTGTCGCGTTCACTCATGAAACATATCAGTTCGTCCAATGTTTGGGCAACAAGACGAACTTGGCCCTAAAGTATGAAGTATTGTTAGAGTTCAGGTAAATGAACATAAAACACAATGGACCTGATCATGCTGTTCATAGAGACGACCACATTGGGATTGTACAGATGAATAGAAAAACCAATATGATTTGCCCTGAGAGTCTCGTCCTTGTGGCTCAGGCCTGAATGGGTCGGCTAATAAAATCAATCAGCAATGAAAGTCTAGGAATCAGGGGAATCGCTTACGATCTACACTCGAGATGAATTTCAAGATCTCCGAAGATTCTGAGCATGCCCAATCGCACAGATTCGATAAAATCAAAAGCTAAAGCCATTGCAATGAGGTTAAACCGGAAGAAAAACAACAATGAAGGATTTACTCGAGCATATGGCGATAAGGAATGACAATCTTCCGTCCATTGCAATAATAATGGATTCTGATATTTTCTCTTGCTTGGCCTCAAATCGCTATCCGATTCCGCTCTTGGGATAGACTTATCCAACAGCGACTGATATGCTTCGGAATCATTACTGTCCGGGTACATGAATCCAATAAAGCTGTTTTTCATGCCCGAGATGATGCGATGCGTCAAGGTTTGCCACTGATCTGGCCTGACAAAAATCAGCATTACGTGCATAGTGAAACAAGAAACATTACTTGAGAGCATCTTTTCTGTTCTGTCCCAAATAAATACATCGAGCGGCGAGTTCTGAATACAGAGGATCATCGCGCGAGAATATGATTGCTTGCTCCAACTCAAGAAAGGAGAATGGTGGTAGCATTAAAATCGGTGCAAATACTTGACAGAACGACAGCAGATTAACAAATTCAGTTGTAGAATTGATATCAGCAGCTGTGACATCTGGGATACTTCTCAAAGCATCTTCTCCCTGGTCGCCTTCCAATTCCATCGGAGTCGCCGACTCAGTCACGACCTGATGCATCACATCTCTATCGACTCCATCATATTCATCAGGGTCGGGATGGAAATCGGATTCGTCATCGCCTTGGTTGGATGGCTCATAGTCGGATTCTTTAAGTGGATACGGTGATGGAGGTGGTGATAGATTAGTGGACGATACATTCTCCATCAAGCTAAACGGAGCGATCCCAAACACCACACTGACTCCAGCCTTAAACTGCGAGATCCATTTTCAGCCACATACTGCTTACTGAATTACCGATTCTGAATCACTTTTATCAACGACATTATCAAGATCTTGAAAGCTGATGCGAAATTAATCAGAATTCGAATTATTACAGTAATGCCTAAAACGATATATGAATGCGTAAAGCTGATATATCTTATTTAATCTAAGAATCTGAATCACTGTCAGCATAACTGACAATATTGAGTTTCTTGGTGAGTTGGGATCCCTGTTCTTTCGATGAATTTGATGCAGAAGATGGAGGCTTCACCTCGGGACTTTTGCGTTTTCTCTTTACTACAATAGGCACAGTCGAGCCGTTCTCGTGACTGGTATTTGCGATGATGTTGATACCAGAAAAGGCTCCGGATTCCTTGACGACAGCATCTTTGTCGACATCGTCGTCGATTCGTCGAATTACCCTGTCGTTCGTATCGCCAAATACACTGCGAACTGTTTCTTCATCCTGCTGTTCTTGTTTCTGCAACACTGTCGATTCGTATTTCCTTTGATGTAGCAAAAGCAATTCTTCAGGTGATCGTTGACTATGCCGTCGACTCATGGCCTGAAGTTCTTGAAGAGCATCCATCTGATCCATCTCTCTTTTAGCTTCTTTCTGCCTATTCTCTAAAGCCTTGACACAACTGGTTAGTACAAAAATATAAAAATTATACAATTAAACAAACCTTCATGGCATCCTGCTCTTCTTCCTTTATCCTCTCTTCAAGTTCTTTATCAACTTGCAGCGCGGCAGTCCAAGGTTCGAAATTTCGCTTCGCACCTCGCTCGACAACATAATTGCCATTTTTTGGATCGGTTTTGAATGTGATTTCGCTCGAGCACATAACACATTTGATAAAAAATCGCCAGACTTTGATCCCTAGGTAATCTTCCCCAATGGCAAGCTCTTTTTTCGAATTAAACTTCTTCCCAGAATACATGAACTCTCCACACGACATACACTGAACGTTCATTGGCAACATGGTTCGGACGGTTTCTTGCCGGTCGATCGGCTTGCGATTTCTTGGCAACTTCGTGGCATCGAAATCTGGTGGGTAATATCTGAGACCACGTCAGTGGAACGGCCAGGACTGCTTCAGCTATTTTCTTACTTATTGAGCACTTTACGTTCACCCATTGTGACAGCGAATAAGGTTTAGAAGGAAGCGGTGTGTAAACGGTAGTCCGACAGCAACACCGAATGATGAAATGGCGATTTAACGATATACTTTTCACGCACTGCAAAACGTAGCGCAGCCCCTTGTAACATTACTTCCACTAGTTGGCTCTTAATTCAAATACTGTATCGGCTTTATTGAGATTAGATGGCAATCGGAATTAAACAACTAACAGGCGACATTACACTCGTTAACGACAGAATTTTTGCCATGTTGTGTGTTGATGCATCAAAACTGGGCTTGCACAATTTGGTGGGTTTTCGATATCAGGTTACTGCTCCAAGACAATCTTCTAGTTCAGTGTAGGTATTATTTATACTATCTGATACCTAATGGCTGTTATTTATATAGAAATAGCATAGGCCGCTCGCAGGTCAAAGAACGTCCAAGACGAGCACTGTCCTTGACTTCGGTAAGAGGGCCTGACCGTTACGGACTGCGTTCCGGTCTATGTTTGGTTAGATCGCTCTGATCTCGACCAATAGCAGTTAAATTGTGACATTTGACGGTTACCCTGATGTTAGTTTCTGTCTTAGCTGAGGAGCTTATGATGGTTCGACTGCAGGTATCAAATATCAATCTAGCAGCCGTCGACCTGCTGAGGTTGCTGTTCTATCAAAACGAAGGGTCCTTAGCTGTTTGCTACCATTTCGCTTGATTCATCGTGATTTTATAGGCAGTTCTTAGCTTATACACGAACCGATGACGAAGTCTCATTGATCTTGAAACGAAATGATATCAATCCATTCAAAGATATTGCTAATGTCTGTATATCTCCAATGAGTTGGCTGGCTCTAAGCCTCTGTAATGACGAAGAAGGTTCCAGGACATTTAGTCTCTGAGCTCTTTGATCATTTGATTTGTTTTAGTGAGTGATGGTCTCGTGAGTAAGCTATTGTCGTTGCTGGCTACTCAGAATTATTCGATTTTCTACCTGTCGACGGCAACGCAAGATTACATTCTGGTGAAAAGCGACCAGCTCGAGGAAATCTTACGCTGCCTACGAGAATCTCTTACTGTTGATATCGACTTCAACGCATCATCGGAGATCGACGAAAGCTCTCGCACAACGCCACGTTCAAATGCTAATAATGAGGGACTGTCGCAAGTAGGACTAGATGAAGCATCTCGTGAAGTAAAGACGCCTAGCGATTTCGAAGTTAAGCTCGCTTTGCTGCCTGAAGGATTCTGTCTCCATTCTTTATCGCTTGCGGAACTCGATCGAATAATGAAGCCCCTTATACGGGTTCTATTTATTGAACGCAGCAAACTATCATTTTTCTCTTTTGCTATGGTTGAAGATCAGGTCCGTTCGGTGAATGTTTAGCACTTTTAGAGAAAGAGATTAATTTGTTTCAGATTTCAATGATCTTGGATAAGGAGTCAGCCAAATTCTTTAGAACGTATGCCGAGATCGATCAGAAATACAGATGGCGAGCATTTAAAGTGCTTGGTGAATGGGGATTTTCGGAAATCGGCCTCGTGAACTCTCTATCCAGTGCTTTGTCAAGTGCTGGAGTCGAATCTCCTTTATTCTTATCAACATTCAGTCGAGATTTTATTATTGTCCCTTCTGAGGTGGAAGAAACAGCTAAGGAAGCTTTTATCAAGGCTGGATTCATGGTCTCTTAGACCAAATATACTTTCACTTAATTATGCATTACCCCAAACGTATCTCCTCTGTGAATAATCCTAAAATATGCATACCAAGCTATCTTCTAGGAGATTAGAATTGCAAAGTGGGGTCATGGGGACAATAAAGGTTTAGAAATGAGATAAGGCCAATACTGAATATTCAAAATGAATTAAGCCCGACCAGCCTGTTTCATCACTTCTAACATTAATTTGCCAACAGCAGCGGGAGATTCTGAGACGGCAACCCCAGCTTCTTTTAGAGCAGCGATCTTCTCCTTGGCACCGCCCTTACCGCCGGAAATAATAGCTCCAGCATGGCCCATACGCCGCCCAGGTGGAGCTGTAAGCCCTGCGATGAAGGCAACCACCGGCTTGTTCTCGACGTTATTCTCAGCTAAAAAGGCGGCGGCTTTCTCTTCAGCCTGACCACCGATTTCACCGATCATGATAATTCCTGAGTTCTGAGATTACTATCCAAGGCATCAATGGCACATCGAATCAA
This sequence comes from Polymyxa betae, assembly GCA_003693705.1. Classification (NCBI taxonomy): domain Eukaryota; phylum Endomyxa; class Phytomyxea; order Plasmodiophorida; family Plasmodiophoridae; genus Polymyxa; species Polymyxa betae. The sequence goes on from RBZT01000441.1 coordinate 101,130, forward strand.
CCTTCGGTCTGGGGATCTTTTAGGAATCTGTCAATAACATCGATGAAGTTGGTGCCATTAAAAGGATCACCCCCAATACCAACACATGTAGACTGTCCAAGCCCAACACTTGTCGTCTGATGAACAGCTTCATACGTTAAAGTTCCCGATCTGGAAACAATGCCGATTTTTCCTAAAGCGAATGTGAAAATTAGAATAGTAACAGCGATATTTACGATCAAACCTGGGGTGTGGATGTATCCAGGCATAATACCAATCTTGCATTCTCCAGGCTTGATAATACCTGGGCAGTTCGGTCCAATTAGACGAACGTTAGGCTTCTTCTTCAGAGCCCGCAGGACCTTCACCATATCATGTTGTGGAATACCTATAGCAATTTGACATCAAATGCCTGTATGACATAAAATAAAGGGCAACCTTCAGTGATGGTTACAATCAATGGAACATCAGCCTCAATAGCTTCAAGGATGGCGGCAGCTGCGAATGGAGGCGGCACGTAGATAGCGGTGGCGTCGGCACCAGTTTCTTTAACGGCGTCGGCAACTGTATCAAATACTGGAAGACCTAGGTGCTCCTTGCCGCCCTTTCCAGGCGAAACACCACCCACAACTTGGGTTCCATACTCAATCGCCTGCTCCGAATGGAACGTCCCCTGCTTTCCCGTGAGCCCTTGGACGATAACACGAGTGTTTTTATCGACGAAAACGGCCGCTGTCGAGGACAGGGCACGTCGGCATGAGGAGAATGCCCTGTTAAGAAACATCGTGATCTATCGTGGCTGTTTTATGGTAAGATGGAATTGCCAGTTAATACGAGACGATATGCGCACTTTCTCTGATTTTTAAGTTCTCTTTTTCTCAAACTTGAACTTTCAGTCTTTTACTGTCAATCCCAGCTTGAGCTACAGAATTACACAAGCATGTCATCGTCTGATGCACAAGAATTATTCGTGTGTTTTCTGACGGATTCGGTAATTGGATTTTATAAATACAGGCTATCGAAGAGGTACACAAAATAGTGACACATAAACGGTGGATTTCCTGTTTCAAAATTCTGTGTAGCAAGGCTGGCTGACTCCTATCTGCTTGTCGACTTGTTTGGCAGTACATTCCAGGAAGGACTCTATACTGGTGATTAATTCAGTGAGACTTGAAATCTGAATATGGTGCTGATGGAGTGATGGGTGAAAACCGAAATATGGCATAACTATCATTCTAATCCATGTACTGTATGAAATGCAAGGGTACAGACCCGGTTTAAAAAATTACCGACATTTATCTCATTACGTATAGGCAGGGAATTTTGTTAGTAGTAGTAATATATGCAAAACAGAAACCACACAGAATTATACAACGGATATACGACGTGGACGAGGCGTCGGAGATGGGATCGGTGCAGTGGTGTTGACGAACGTTGAAGGTGCTGGAGAGGCAATCGTCACTGAAACGGCGACAGGTACGTTTTGCTGTGCGGCAGTTGCTAGGAGTTGAGAGAGCGATGAAGAATTAGCAGCTGCTGACAGATCGATAGTGGTAGTTGGCGATGCCGATGCAGCCGGAACCAAGGTTGGCAATGTTGCCGGCGTGCTTGTTATAGGTGCAGTGCTTGGAGATAAGCTGGGGAAGATGACTGGGGTTGTGGATGCAGATGTTGTCGGAGCCGGCGTTATGGCTGCAGATGTTGTCGGAGCCGGCGTCATGGCTGCAGATGTTGTCGGAGCCGGCGTTATGGCTGCAGATGTTGTCGGAGCCGGCGTTATGGCTGCAGCTGCAGGTGGTGTTGGGACTGGAGTGGTAGCTGTTGATGGCATGGTGGTGGTCGGTACTGGCGTCACATCTGCAGCTCGTGGACGTCGTGTAGTAGCAGCTGAGGCTTGGGTCGCGAACGTGCCAATCTTGGCGCAGAGACTGCCATTGCAGGCGTATCCTGATGGGCACCAGCCACAGGTCTTTCCAGAAATATAGGCTGATTCTCCAACCCAATTGCCAGCTGATTTATAGTGGCAGACATAGACCTGGACCTGAGGTTTTCCCAATAGGTTCGAGCATGTCGTTTGAGCACAACCAACAAATTCGGTTGTAGCCCAGACCATCTGTTTATAGTGACCGCACGCTTTACCAGGTGTACACGATAACAGGGCGAAATCGTAATCTTTTGCCTAGACAGATCATCATTTCAGCTCATGGTTCGGCAACAATTATCATTCAGTGAAACAATGGTTTGACGATGTGAAAAGTTTGGCAATTACCTCAGCAGCCCATGCCGAAGCAGCATCGGTGATGTTCATAGCAGGCCAACCCCAGGCCAAATTCTCACCGTATGATGTCGAGCTGTGTCCAGTTGGGCATGTGTTAGCATATGCCAATGCTGACGCTTCCAAATTCGAATCCCACAGCATCGTCAGCATATTCATAGCAGTCGGCGACACATTGCTGCGAACTTGATTGTGCACAGCCAATACGGCGGCCTTGTCATAATCTGTTAGGGCAGCGTGACTGCTGCAAACAATCACAGCGATCAGAATTAGATGTAATTCGAGCAATGTCGGCATTGGATAAGTTAAAGATATATCATGAGTCAATGCAATTAGAGACTTAAGAATGGCATGGCAAATGACTCAGCATGCAGTATGTATTATTTCCAATGTGCATCTTATCGCATCATATTGTGTATAAGATCATAAGCAGACAGTTCAGCAAAAGATCGCCGTTCTCACTCATGCCAACTCAGTAAAATCGATTAATAAAACCAGGAGTCGCGATCGTATGACAGAACTATACAAATCATCGATCGGGCTTTCGATATCGCAGACAAACCTGTCAGACACTATTCCAGCAATGCAGCGAGCACGCCGCCCAGCATCCGTAAACCACCACCACCAGCCTGAATATAGACTGCGACGACACCATGGAACTTTCCCGGAATATTCGAGTAGACACCCTTGTCATATGTCAAATGACCGATCCGAAACGCACCAACTTCCGAGTCATTCAGTCTTCCGCATTGTTTTAGCATCAAGCTTGTTGTGTCTGTCATTCTACCAGCATCAGATCAAGCATGAGCGCCATCGAAATGCCTCGCATCGCCGGCGAGACGCCGTCTGATCGCGAACATCTTGACCATAATAAGTATCTCAGCCCTCACCTGATTGTTCGTTATGCCATTGTCGGCTGGTGTCTGTCCAAGTTCAATGGGCTTGGCTATATCGGTCGTACCAACATCCAGCAGATGCACGCCTTAGCGGAAACTGTCCAGAAACAGGAAAACGAACAGCAGTCGTCACGCCTCGAGCCGCTTCGAGTCGCCGAAAATCGCATCCGAAACGACGTTCTGCAAGATTTTATCAAGTATGTTTGCGACCCGAAAACTGGTAGAGAATTTGACTGCGATCGGACCAACTTTATGTTCCAGTCATGTACTTCTGCACTTTTATATTGTGTAGCCCGGGCATTACCCGATCGGTTCCCAGATCCCCGCGATCTCATGATTCTAAACTCGTACGATTATGTCGAAGGATACCTGAACACCTATAACGATTACTGCTCGAACCGTTACGATTTCTTGGTTTTCACGCAATCGCTCGGGAAGACAATCCGTGAATATTTCCGCCGCTTTCAGCTCGGACTAGAGAACGGATCCATTCGTCTGGATCCGCGATATCGTCAGCATTTCCGAAACAGCCTGCTTGCCGCTTTCGACAAGATTCGCGACGATCTCGGTGAAGAGTACTGGAAGAACGAGTTCCCTCTTCGAAATCCAGAGGAACCTCTCCCAGAAACTCGCTCTTACGATTTGAATGACGAATCGCAAGTCTATGATTGGGACGTCGACGATGTCCCTGCCGGAGGTCGCATCGTCCTCCGACAGCCGTACGCACCCATCTTGGAGGCACATCAGCGCGCCAAATTGAAAGTGCTCCTGCATGTACTGGATGCTCTGCAGCGGTACCAATCAGATCAAGGTGTCACCCGGGAACACGCGATCGCCTTATTAGCCTGTTTCGAAGACAAAGCACACCAGCTTCTGCACAACATGGGTGTACCAGACGACGATATCCTTCCACTGCGTGCATCTGCCCATGCTGATCTCGTATGTATTTGCCAGCTTGCATGCGAGTCCCAGAGAGCCGGTAACGTTCCAGAGTCCGAACAAGGTCGTCGCGATGAAGAAACTGACGATCAGTCTCAGCTGAGACAGGAGAAGATTGTTCAGCAGATGATGTCCAACATGAACATTCAGCCATCCAGCTCCGAATAGATGGGATTTGCTCATCTGTCCATACATGGTGTTCACTAGATCTATCGTATCATAGAGATGTATGTTTAATGCAGAAAGAGCTTTAATATTGTGCATTCAGAAGATCGACTTTTGTTGCGTATTTTTTCGTGTCATGAGCGCAACCATTGACAGCCTCTTTCGTGATAATGCGCATAGCGACCTTTTGGTAGAGCAATTTACAATTCAGAATTCGTCCATGCGGTTCTGTTTCGAACAGGAGCCAGTAAAGCCTCAGAACTGCATAAATGCGACCTGGAAGAAACTTTCACAGCCTGTCATTATCAACAAACTGTCGAATCGAATCGAATCCAACAGTGTCATTCTCTAACCTGTGTGAATCGAACCTGTGTCTTCGCGATTCAATCATTAACGGTCCGGCTTTGCTTGTCTGAAGCACAGGTTAGAGAATGACACTGTTGGATTCGATTCGATTCGACAGTTTGTTGATAATGACAGGCTGTGAAACGTCCATAGCACAAAGGAGGCTGAGAGGTACGGTACGCCGGCCTACCGTTGCGAACTTCTGAATCTACTCTAGTTTCAATTGTATTTCTCAAAATCAACGCACATTTTAAAACGTGCGAAAAATACTGTCCTCAAAAATCGAAAGTGTTGGACTGTGAGTTGCTTCGCAGTTTTAGGACAGTTTTGCCCATCCGAATTCCAAAAACGGAAGAACCTCTATCAACTTCCGGACATATAACGCCTTACCAAGTTATAAAATATTCAAATTCAAGACGTCAATTGATCAGGCTCGTCGAGATCTGCCTTTTGACGTCTTGTTTGCATTAATTGGACCGACCCCGAGGCTCCTGTAATATCTTCGCTATGGAGGACGCTCTTTAAAAAAGTTGATTAAGATGTCCGCTACCGTAGGAGCTCCTACCGTTACCTCAACTTGCCAACTTATTAGGTATACGTAACTTTTGTGATAAATTACTCTTTTGTTTGTGAAATCAACGAATCTTGTCCGGGAAAAAGCCATACTTTCACAATGTGCGCTCGCACTTTATCTGAAAATCGATTTCAAACAAATGTTGAATAAAGATGGGTCGCGCTGTAGGCCGCAGACCTTCTGTAGGCCGGAGACCCCGGCACCCCGACCCCGTCACCCCGACCCCGCCCAGGTCAGAGCCACAATCCATTTACAATGCGGATCATCAGTATTGTTGTCCTGTTAGGCCTCGTTGGAAGTCATTGTGCTGTCAAGGCGGGCTTCGCTCCTCATGAATACGGATGCTCCCGATTCAACAACTATCTGGGTCCGCAACACAACTGGGAGAACGATCTCGCCCCTGCATTTCTGCACAACGATTTCGTCGTTGTGATCCATGGTGTGGTGGGCGCCGGAAAATCGTCCCTCATTAAACTGCTCTGTGGACACCAGAATGATCTACAGATCGGCCAAAAACTCCCAGACAGCAGCAACATTCGCAGTGTCACCGACCGAGCCAACGTTTATAATTGCCGGTCTCGAACCAGTCCTCAGTCCGCCACCATCTTTGTCATCGATACTCCCGGCTTCGAAGAACCCAACGAGGCAGGCCAACTATGCGCCCTAGAAGGCGTCGACCGTGCACTTCGATTTGCCCGAGAACAGCGAGCCCCTCTCCGGCGAATCTATTTCTTAATGGACTGGTCCGACCCCAAAGAACCCATCCCGCTCAATCTGGAAAACCACCTCCATATCCTGCTTGCCCGCTATGGATCCTTGGTCGCATCGCGGATCCGCTTCGTCATCAGCAAGTCGGATCGGTTGTATCGAATGGGACGGCCCCAGGTCCATATTAAGCAAATGGTGGCGTTTACTGGGCAATGCTATAAAAATGTATTCCAGCTGGCTATGGTTCCCAAGCAGATGGTTTTTGTGTCCTTAAATGCTGAATACGGGGATTGTCCTACCATTCGACAGCTCACGACTGATTTTGGTTGGAGCGTCGGAGGAAATGATGCTCGGACTGAGCTCTGATGGACCCTTGGATGCCAAATTGGAGCATTTTACGTCCATTCGTCAATTACATTTGTAAATATGCAGCAGCATAGTCAGAAAGCATTTCTTGCAAATATGCAGCAGCATGATCAGAAGGAGTTGCTGAATACTGTATCGTTGCCAGGCGTTCGTTGCGGTTATGATAATTTACTGGATCTGAGAATGGACACTCAAAAGACCATAACTGCTGCAAAAGAGATTTTACGTTTATTGCAAAGAAGCGCGTTCGACATGAGACAAGCACTCTTTGATCAAACTGTTACTTCCAATGTGTTCAAAGCAGCGTCGTACGCTGGCACCGCGGCGGGGTATGCAGTGCCAGTCGTCGCTCCAGTTGCCATCGCTATCCGTATGATAGGCGGTGGATGCGAAAGTTTGGCGGATAACAGTGCAATCCTTTTAAAAGAAGTTGAGGAAAACATCAATAAGTGCAAAACAGACTAGATGGTCTTCCGCAAGATCTTGCAATCATGTGTGGCAATGCATCCCGCCAATGAATTTCCAAAACGTTTTGAATAAAATGCTGTATATTTGATGACTTGATTTCTGTTCTGCTCTTTCTGTGCGGCGACAAACTCGTCAAAGGCAGCCGCACAGGCAAGTTTGCAATCCAACTGGGATGCTATTGCATAGGCTGCTGGTTTCCTGCCAGTTGATCATTATCACGTTGGTCCTTTGGAACCAGGTTGCCGAGGCGCTCCTGTAATCATGTACATACATGACATCGCCCGTACACCGGACGGAGTCTAGAATGTAACGTGCTGCGAGTGACGGAGCACTCTCGAGAAATTCCAATTTTCAATGCGCACTGTGTCAGGCTCCTCTTTTGAGCTTTCGAACAAATGTTGTTGGTAATGAATATACAAACTGTTTATCATCTAGTTTATTATCGCAAACATTCTACCTGCAGATTCCACACATACAGCATGCAATGTCATCGTCGTCAAACGCAGCGCCGTCGTCCGTCTCCACCTTCGTCCTCGTACAGTGACTGGGACTCAACTCAGCGAGACATCTTCAATCCCAGGTTCGCCAGCATGCGAATAGCGCGACGAGCGGCCCCAGCAGCGACATTGACCCGCACAGCCACCACGAAAACAAAACGGTTCCCAGCGGACCTGATTCCGGCAAGCTGCTCCCGTTCCAACGGCGCGGCACCGAATCGCTCCAAGGCCCCGAGCCCACCATCCCATCGAAGACGGCGATGATGCCGAAACGATCAGCGAAGAGAGCTCATGTGGATACACAGCCCATAAACACACACAATAATGTGGTGGGAATGAGTCCGCCCAATCCATCTATCAGATCCGAAAAGAGAGGCCGGATGAGACTATATAGAATCGCGCTGATGACTCATCCATCCTTCTCATCAATAGATCCAGAAAATCTCATCCATCAGGAGATCAATTATCAATAGCGTGATTGTTGTCATTGCCCATACACAAGATGGGTCATCCGACCTTGGTCGGATGACGATTTTGCGACACAGACGTGGGTGGTCGGGGGCTATGGGATTGCGGCAACACCTGTTGATACATTTTCATTTTGTCATCATGAATCAGCGACTGTCGTTCACCATCATTGCGTTGGTCTTTGGGTGCATTGTTCCTAACATTCATGCAGCAGGCAATTATGGATGCAGGGGAGCGGCGCATACAAAGGAATCACCTGACTTGTGTTTTCGCCCCATCATTATGACCTTTCTCTGACGAAATATCTGGGTCCACAATCTCACAATGAGGAGTGGGAAAACTATTTGGCGGAATGTCTTTCAAACGGCAGTTTTACTACTGTCGTTCATGGCGTTGCTGGTGCTGGGAAATCACGTTTTATAGAGGGCCTGATTGGGATGGAGCCAGACACAATATCTGGACGCAAGAAACAATCGGAACCTAAAACTACCCCGACTTTGATTAGCGGTGTTACTCAGGAATGCACCGTCTACTCAGACATTAACGACGAGGTCAATTTCTGGCATGTGATTGACACACCAGGTTTCGGATAGGCGAAAGAGCCTGGCCAAAATATGGTAGCTAAGTCCCTTGATGCCTGCTTCGAAATGATCAAAGCTACAAATGCGCCCTGCAAACGAATATATTACATGATCGATGAAACGAAGGCGCGCGATGAAGTTCCTCCGTCAATATTGGAGAACCTGCAAGCCTTGGCCTTAACTTATGGTCCCTCATTCGCTGATTATTTTCGATTTGTGGTTAGTAAGTGCGACATGCTATCTCTTAAAAAGGATATATTCGTGAATACCAAGAATAATCTGATCGCCGCATTCCGGGAAGCATGTGGAGTTGACTTGGTACAAGATCCAGTTCTGTATATTTCGACATCAAATGTTGAAGGACACAATTGTTTTCGTCATTTGTTTCTGGACGTGGCCAAGCCCTCAGGAGAAGGTTTACTCTTGCAACAAAGTGAAAGTTCCTTTTCCAGACAGGCTCGGACCCTTGAACAATTCAAAGCCCGTGTTATGCCGAGTGCTCTCAAATATAAGGTACACGCTGGCGATCAGTGGAAGTATCGATCGCACGATGTCCTCCAGCATGATTATGACTTCTCGATCGACAAATCGTCAATATTGAAGATTGGGAATTCCACAAAGAATGCCCAAGACGAAACGTTGAAATATCTGACTTTCCTCAATTCGTATATTGATGCTCAAGATTACGTTCTAAAGTACGAAATTAAGGACTGTGAAGATTGTGATTGTGCGAATCAGGCCAGACAACTCTTTAAAGGACTGAAAAACGTGGCTATCTCGGATCGTGATCTGGTAAAAGGAGCGTTTGAAACTATTGCAAATCTGCCGAGCTGCACACTGGCAAGCTTTGCATAATTGTACGATGGGAATACAGAGAGATTTGTTTTGCAATTTCGTTATACGCTATGATGTAGTGGTGTATCGAACGGTTGTTCGACAGTTAATGGGACAAGTCCTGTATTAATGTATAAATAACGCGCCTGTAGTGTCTCGTATACCTGTGAAAGAACCTACCAGGAGCCTATGCTTAAGGGTCCTCTACTCCTGTTCCAGAGAACATCTCCTACTCCTGCCAGATGCTAACAGACTACCTGACTGACAGCGACAATTCGAAGGCATCGGATCGCTTCAAGATTACATGGGTACTGGAGACTACTGTATTGTGGAAATTATGTGCAGTGATGATCTCAGACAAGGTAATCGTGTATGTCATATGGTACCCGTCTCCTTAACACGACATTTTTACATAGGGCCACGGAATTTTGGATCCAATATTTCCCAAAGACAGATTCTCGTCACGACATCGGATTTCGGCAAAAAAATATTCACGGAGTTTATTCAACAATGACGCATTTTTATTGATAACAAAGTGCGCAGTGGCGCATTTTTATTTATCACATTGGGAAAAATTGAAAGTGTCGAGCTACCGTAGGTAAGATGGCGGGTATACATGTTGTTGTGGCTGTACATATATGGGACCCCGTATGGAACCAACATATTCCCTTGGTACCTATGATCCAGCCTTCGCCTACGATCACCTCAAGCTTGCAACCACCATGACACCTTAGCGTACAGATTATCTACAAGGCGTTGCAGTTCCAATTCAACCACATTCCCGACGTCGTCTTGGAGAGCTTCGTGTTCGTCATGACTGATTCGTTCAGATTGCTAGGTCAGGGGATACTTGTAGAGCCAGTTGGTCGTACTGTATCAAGACATATAACTATGGTAAGTGCCATAATAAGGGGACTGATCATATCCACGTTCAAATGGAAGCCACAGAACATATCCGTGCTGGTCTATGGGGTCTCGTGGTCTACGAGATAGACCTGCCGCACCACTTGTCATTTTGTCATCATGAATCAGCGACTGTCGCTCACCATCTTGTGTTGGTCTTTGTTTGCATTGTTCCCAACAGTCACACAGACCGTTATGGAGGCAGGGGAGGGTCGCTTAGACACCAATCATCTGAACCGAAGTTTGTTATATGACCGTCTCTAGACAATTTCTGGGTCGACCAGCTCACAACGATGCCTGCCAAGATGATATGATTCAATGTCTATCAAACGGCAGTTTTACTGCTGTCGTTCATGGCGTTATGGGTGATGGGAAATCACGTTTGGTAGAGACTCGGATTATTATCAGACCAGGAACAATATCTGGATACGAATTCACAATCCACTCGAGAATGCGTCGTTTACGATGACGTTATTGCTTGTAATGGCACCTTTATATAATCAACACATCGGTTTTGGAAAACAACCCGGTACTGGTGATGATACTATTGTGCAACAATCCAACAAATTGGTATTGACGCACCCTTAAAGCGAATCTATTTGATGTTAGATTTCTACCCATCGAGAGATCAAATTCCCCCTTCAAGCTGCAAACGTTGTTTTCAGCTTACGGTCCAGAAATCATAGACAGTTTCCGATTTGTTATGAGCCAGTGTGACCGATTGGAATATCGTCGGCAATCTATCGTTGATGTTTAAGCGATGCTTATTACGAATATTCGGTGAATCTATCGGAGCCGCCTTTTGCTCTTGGATCTATATGGAGGTTTCCCCAATGCCGACATCGATTCAGATGCGAAAGGGTCTTCATCACCATGCTCAATACCCGATACAACGCGTGTCTATTAATCCTCTAGATTCCGACCACACCAATACTGACAATGCTGCTCATACGGAACTGCCAGTTTCTAACCACGACGTTAATCCTGCTGATCCACCTATTCAATGCGAACGGATAAACGAGTTTCGATTGATCCACAAGTCTCTGAGCATGTCAATGTCGACGCATCTGATACCGATCGGAACGTCGCGCAAACGCCACAAAGCTGAAAATCGCATTCGAGCACTGGAGTTCTGGATTTGGTCATCGTCTGTGGCTGTGTTCTGCTATTATTCTGTGCCGCGATCACGGTTTTTGCCTGCACTGAAAGTCTTGCTGTTCGTACAAAGATAATGATCGTTAATTAGTGTTTTATCAATTATTGCAATGTGGGTGTTTGACGTGGTACTTGTAACAATAATGTGGTTTTAACACGAACGCGATTCTCGAGGATATCACACGCATCTTCATGGAACATCGCCAACTGCTGCAGTCGCATCGTTATGTCAAGTTAATAAACGACTCGACAGTCGTTCGAAGAAGGCAGGAATGACATTTGATGTAATCACGACAGACGGATTGGGTACGTACTGGCCGACAATAACCACGAACTAACCCCTGAGATAATTAACGCCCATATCCTACATGAAATGCTATATGTCACACGATCAATGAGTTGTTAACAAATCTGTGTATTTATCGATGCTTGACAGAATTGACACCGCAATACAGCGGCAGATCAGGTAACCACTTCCCATTCAATGCATCAAGCTTACATCGATCGTGTTCAGCAGCAATCGCATAGTTTCGATGCGCAAGGCCTGCAGCCAGGCAACTACCCCCAACGAGTGTTCCGACACCCGTCATACAGATAGTGAAACCTGCAGCGATAAGCTCGTCCTTTGACTTTTTTCAAAAGTCATTTGATATTCTCTCAGAAGCTGGGAAATTCGAGATGCTAGATCCTGGAGAGAACGGGTGGACGACTGTAGCCACAGAACACGTGTGGGTTCCCATTCGATAGCACTTAGAAAATTTTCGAAACTGTACTCTTTGATCAGGGATCCAAGCAATTTGTACATCACCTTATAGGTCTTCAAGTGAGGAGAATTAACACCCGAAAATAAAGTCGGTTGCAAATCGCCTTCGCAGGCTCGATCATTGGAAGCAATGGTTAGATCGTGTGACAGCTGACGAGCATTCCCATTCGATGTCACTGAAATGAAAAGCACGGTTTTGGAATGCGGCTCTGGATCGAATACCCATTTAAAACACTCTAAAATTCTGTCCAGCCTTTCCTTAGCCTTGTCCTTGTTGTCTTTCATCAACAGATCCGACTTGCTGACGACGAAGCGGACCCGCGATCCGATCGAGGGTCCATATCGGGCAAGCAGGATACGGAGATGGCTTTCCAGGTTGTTTGGGACGGCTTCTTTGGGGTCGGTCCAGTCCAGTAAGAAATAGATTCGCTTGAGAGGGGCTCGCTGTTCTCGGGCAAATTGATGTGCACGGTCGACGCCTTCTAGGGCGCGTAGTTGGCCTGCCTCGCTGGGTTCCCCGAAGCCGGGAGTATCGATGACAAAGATGTTGGCAGAATGAGGATTGGTTCGAGACCGGCAGTTATAAATGTCGGCTCGGTCGGTGAGACTTTGAATGTTGCTGCCGTCTGGGAGTTTTTGGCCGATCTGTAGACCATTCTGGTGTCCACAGAGCAATTTAATGAGGGACGATTTTCCGGCGGCCACCACACCATGGATCACCACGACGAAATCTTTGTTCAGAAATGCAGGGGCGAGATCATTCTCCCAGTTGTGTTGCGGACCCAGATAGTTGTTGAATCGGGAGCATCCGTATTCATGAGGAACGAAGCCCGAAATTGACAGCACAATGACTTCCAACGAGGCCTAACAGGACAACAATACTGATGATCCGCATTGTAAATGGATTGTGGCTCTGACCTGGGCGGGGTCGGGGTGACGGGATCTGCGGCCTACAATGCGACTCATCTTAATTCAACATTGTCGGGGTCTACGGGCTACAGTGCGACTCAATTCAACATTGTGTCAGATCGGTTTCCGATAAAGTGCGGGCGCACTTTTTCAATATATGGCTTCTCCGTGGCTGCCTATCGAATCTCCTCGTACTGTATGTACAACGGAAGGGCCCATCGAGTCTACAATGTAACGTATAGTAACCATCCCGTACACCGGACGGGTGCATTCAAGGTTTCTTGTTCTATCGAGGGCTGTTGCCTTTATTCCTTTCGACGGGCTCTATCAAAGAAAGGCCTTGTTTTGGTCAATAATGGGATCCGCGGCTGAGCCGTTGCAGATCTATGAGACCATATGACCAAAGTATGACAGTCTAGATGTCGATGACGGTTAAGGCTGGAGACGGGAAGATCATTCGGACATGCTAATTGAAGATCTCCACTGCCCCTCCAGTGCCATTTCGCTGTTGTCGTCATCCTCAGAGGGTGGAACTGAATCACCCTGTTTTTCAGCCAAGCCTACAACAAAATACAGAGAGAAGCATTCTGATCATTGGCGATGGAACGAAAATGAAAGTCAATGTTACTGGAGACTAGACTGAAGCGTTTGTCTTTCTCTCTTTTTGTTTTATTGTAGGCTTGGCTGGCAACGGGTGATTTCTTTCCGCCTTCTCAGGAGGACAACGACAACAATCGAATACCAGGCCAGGGCAAATTAAAGGCACAATAAATTTGGATTTTTGGGTTGGGTGAATTATCTATCCTTCGAATGTCATTTCGGAATTGGGGAAATTAAAAATCATGGAAATAGAATTGGTGGCTTATTTGTATTCTAGAGCATGGGTGTTTTAATATCATTTTCGTGAATTCAGGACATTGATTTTTGGAAATGGCTGTTATTTTGGGTGGAAAATATCGACGATACCTTTACTGTTCTCGCATCGAGGCTTAAATATGGCTATTATCTTCCGATATAAAAAAGCTTCTGATGGCCGATTCTATGATCTTCCTCCGATTCATAATTCATTCATTATCACGATGAAAATTGTTGCTATCTCTATCGGCATCGCCATAGCTGCTGCTCTAGCCTTTGGCCTGTCAGACGATTCTGGACTGACAGTTCCTAATGACCCTTTGCCGAAAACGAGGACAACAAGCATTTTGCTGATTAAGAGGCCTTCGTCTCACTCGAAGCCCTCAGATATTCATCGTCCACGCTTGCGAATGATCCTCATTATCCGTCGTCGCATATCGCTAGGAAACTCATCTTGGCCTCATAATGGCATCGGTGCCGCTAAATACGATCCTTTCTCACATAGGCAGTCTCTTTGGAGTGGTGAATCTGGTGATAGACTTCTTTCTCATAATGTTCATCCAAGTCCTAGACACAGCACTCATCACAAAGCAGATGGCTTCAGTGATCATTATCATGTTAAGAAAGAACCAGAATTGAAATATGTTCGTACCGGAAACCGATACTCTGACGATTCGGATATTGACCGATATGAATTCTTTAAGCACCAATCGCAGGCACCAACCCATCAAGACTCGAAAGCACGTATTCTCAGACGTGAAACTATCGTTATTTCACTGTTCGTGATCGCGACACTTTGCGGTTTGGGCCTGACCATCCTATCGATGCGACCTCGGCAGAGAGTCGATGATGAGACCAACGAAGAGGTCGATGATAAGACATATGCGCCTCTACTATCACCATCTGTGGTTACTACAACGGCTTGATGAAGATAATGAACTCTCTAAACTTGAATTTTCTGACCTAACCTTAAATCAATGTGTTTCTTCAGCAAGCAAAATTTTAAAATGGGATTATCATCTTATTGTTGCTGTACCAAATTGCGGCCTTCTTTCTGATAAAACTCACAACACGAAATTGTCCCTGACTAATCTCAGGCGGCATAATGTTGACTTGACAGTTATGATGCACCACTATGAACATTGGTGCTTCGTAGAATCCATCGGTTAACGACTTCGACTGCGATCTTATCGTCATCGTTTTTATCTTTTCCGGGACGCCACATTGAGGCTAATTCCCGGCCTGGTCGGGGGATCAGCCAAGGTTTGAGGGACGATAGGACGACATACCCAAGAATTCACCAGCCTGAACAATGTCGGTTGAGAACAACGATTCTTGCAAACTGCTATTGAGGAAGGCTGATAAAAGCCGACCGAACATTCGAGAATGGATTAGAAGTTCAGTATCCGGCTGATTTTGCGCTGCCAACAGTGTTCGGGCGACAAGTTTTAGTAGCAGCTGGCGATGCTCTTCTTCCCGAGATTTCTGCCTCATCATTCTGTGTAGTCTATGGTCAACCCCATAGAAATATTTAACTAGTGAATCGCAACGTACCGATTCGCCATCCATTCAGATGTTTGTTCATGAATAGCACCTTCCACGTCAGCAATAGGCCCACCTAGAAGGGGTCTAATTTTATCAATGCAGGATGACTTGAGCCCGTCAATTTCCTCATCTCTATGTAATGTTCACTTAAGGAAACAGCTACTATAAACCTGAAACGTACTTGATGCCGTCTTCTTCAAAAACTGCATGATTCTGAAATACTGTAGATATAGCTTCTTCGTAATCATCACGATCATCTACCCCATCGAGCAGCGTATCCAAGAGGTCTTTAACGAATCTTGTTCGAAGGCTTAAACTTTTATAACTGATAACATTGATTGGTTGATCCTATAGTTCCTTTCAAATACCGGTTCCATCTCGAACGCTGTAACATACCTTAGTCCTTCGACGTATCTGTAAACGTTCAACAGCATTACGAAAATCTTGCTTGTAAAGCATCTCGTCGGCAGTTTGCTCAGCTGACCGAAATATCTGGCTGTCTACCAACTCAATGCATTCTTCAAACACAGCTTTGGCACGATGATAATCTTGTTTAGCCAACAAAGCGATGGCTTCAGACCTTAACCTGAAAGCTTTTGCCCAGTTAAGTATGGTAGTATCATTAGGATCCAGCGCTTGAGCCTGCATCATGAATCCTATTCGGCAAGTCAGATATACTCTTCGAAACATTCAAAGACGTATCATATTTACTTGAAATCAGATTCTCAACAGCTCGATCTGGATTATCCACTGAGGAGTGTGATTCCAGTAAGTCAATGCCAGCAACCAGGTTAGCACGAGCTCTTATTTGAGATATAAATCCATTAGCAACATCAATAACTTCGCCCTCCATCTGGTCAATATGCCAATAGCATGCAGCTCGTATCATCCATTTCAGAGCCCGTTCCTTATTGTTCTCTTGCAGACATTGCTTCGCTTCTCTTCTGCAGCGCAGAACTTCCAACGCCTATACCAGAAGCTAAGCAATAGAGTCAGAAGGCCAACCTTCATGCATACCTGATTACATTGCATCATGCCCAGTTTGGCATCGTGCTGCTGCGCCAGCAGCTCCCGAGCGCTGCATTGAGAAACAACCTTGGCAAATAGCCCATGAGCCTTCTTGATCAGTTCTTCACGTTGGTCAGGCGGTACTGATTTCGACTGAAAAGCACAGAGGACATTGGCCCTTGCTTGCTTAATGACTGGGCCCAGTCGTGGCTGAAGGGCTTTCAACTATTCCCGCATTACTTCCATATGAGTTACGTTACTGTGATAAACCTCCTCACCTTTATAGTGTTTTGTTCTCGTTCACTACGAAATCTGTCGACGATCTGGTTGGCGTCAATGGTGCCCATCCCGTTCATCAGCGCCGACGCAGAGACGTTGGTATATGACGCCATGACTCTGTTCAGGAGTTGCTGAACGGTCACAAAGACGTGGGCGTTGTCGCATTTCTCCAAGTTCTGGGTGAACTTTGATAAGCGGTCATAAATCAGTTGTACAGCCGAAATTCGACGCCGATCACTAATAGAGCAGCGAAGCGTATCCAGCTGATTCAACTGCTGGAGGCGATCCTCAACAGATTTGACATTTGGTTGAATCAAGTTCATAAGCAGCAGAGCTTGCTTGCCAATTGCGATCTTTTCGGCCTATAAAACATGATAGGCTAAGGTCGACGTGAAGCATAAACGTACAATTGTTCCGTCAATCACTACTGATGGGCGTAACAACGCTTCTCGATCCGATTTTGGGCCTTGACGAGCTAGTATAATTCGTAAGTCCTCAACCTGAAGCTCGGCCTTGTCAAGAATTTTGTCAAGGAACGGCTGCAGTTCCGATGAGATGCTATTGATTCTTGCAATCACATCTGTCAGCCGCTCGTCGACCTTAAAAGGTATCAGTACACTGGCCACAAAATCTGGTTGAATTACCTGATTGGTGAATTCTTGTACTGCTGATTGCTGATCTGTGTTCATTGACGAAGATAATCTTTTTCCATTCAAACCCATTTCTTCATTGATATCTTTCAGATTTCCTAGAATTGCGATGCTCAAGATTTCGTGCATCTGTTCCTCAGCTCGTTTTGCTATCGCTAATAATGGATCTGATCCCGTTTTGATTATTTCTAATACCTCTCCTTGTTCTTCGGCCAACTATATAGTAGACTATCAGTATCTATGAGGCTGAACGGGACGTGATTGTAAAATACAGAAATTGATAGACACTGACTTTGAAAGCGCGAGCTCGTTTGGACTGGAAATTCTGTTGCGTTTCAGAATCCAAATTAGCTGTTAGCAATGTGTCGAAGAGCTCAATCGATGCTGAATGACGTCCTCTATCGAAAGCTATCAAGGCAATCAGATTTAGCCGTTCGAAGCGAAATCGTTCATCGTTGTCGAGAAGCGATTGATGGAATCGTAACGACGTGATATCGTCGTTAATCTCTTCGTTAATGATTCCGGAATCGATCTCTGCTTCAATTCGCTGGGAAATTTGAAGAGCCTCTAAATAATGTGAGCGAGCCGCGCGATAAGCGCCAAAGGATTGCAGTTCATCGCCGTATTTGCCATGCTGCTGGGCTAACAGAAGCAGGCAATGAGCCGAAGGCTCCTCCTTTTCGGCTTGCATCACTGCAATACGATCATCTCACCAAATAATCGATTAAGGGTTAATATCTGGTACTAGTGGAAGATCTGATATGATTTCATGTTTTCCATTTATTACATTTCTTTATAACGCTGGTATAGCATGAAACGACGTTTGAAAAGACAAATCGACCTCGGTGTGATTTTGCAACAGTTCTGGAAAATCCACGAATTCATACTGTGATAGGTCGGAGTCGGGAACAATATGAATGATAGGGAACTCGATGATAGTTGACGATGACAATGCATCCCTTAGAGTTTTGTGATGGGGAACACGACGAAATGGAGCGGAACGTGATGTTGGGGCCAGTAAGAAAGCCGAAGATTGCCGGCTTAGCCGATGACGAAGAGCCAGGTTGGTTCCGACAATTTTTTCAAACACGTCGTTCAGGGTCATATTCTCATCGATTCGATGTCTTAAAATGCGTTCGTCGCCAAATACGAATTCTATTGTCCACAAGATCCTCGACTTGGTTTGATCGAACATCGAACGATTCTTTCGGCGACGTGACATTCCCGATGACATTACACGAAGCTTGACATGGCGAGAATTGCAGGCCTGTAGCAGTCGGTTGGTCTGTGATTTCGGACGAACCATACGCTGATCCCGATTCGATCTATCGCGAACACGAGAGACTTCCTCAAGAAACGAGAAATCATTGAGCAAGTCCTGATCACTGAACTCGCGAAGAGCAATGAAGGCGACTCGATCGCGAATCCCGGAACAACCGGTGGCTGCTTTATGCTTTCTGCTGCAGGGCAGACTGCAAGTTCTTTCATCACAGCGCGGGCATCGGTACTTCGCCGACGAAAGGTCGCAGATAGCACATTGCAGGGTCGGGCTAGGGCGGATACGATGAGTGGTCATAATGTTGATGCGATGTGAATGGAGATAAGCAAATGTATGATAGAATGCCCCAACAGAAATTGCGCCACGGACTTTATTCAGGCATGCCGCAACCGTGTGGTTGAATATATGGGCCCAATCCAGGTAATCTGTCAGGACGGCTGTGCACTGCAGAGGCCATAAATTCCGTAATCTTGTTTGAATACAGAGCTGTTCGGGGTATGATCAAGACATGTGAACTATGTTACGGAACATTGTCGTTGAGACTATCAATATCCCATGTATCGATTTTGCTGTTACGATTTGGCAACTTGTAGTCACATTTGATCAAAATAGCTATGAGCGACATCAGTTTTTGACAGCTACCTAGAAGTATTAACCCGAAACCATATGCTCCCTCCGTTCCATATACAGGATATGTCGATCCTATCGACGGGCTGCCCAACCACTTTGGTTGTTGTCGTAGACGTAGAGGCCCTCAAGGCAACCGATTGAACACTAAGTTTACCAATGAAGGCGACTTGATTCTATCGATGTAACGTAATTGCGTTAGTGGGCAGCATCACCATGGACACACCATCTGGATGTTTTGGCTAATTAGGTCTTATACCAACTACATAAAAAAACGTTATAGATATTCCATTCCAGTGGACAAATTCATTTGAATATACTCTATAGCAAAGAACTTGTTCAAACAAGACTTTCATCCTTTGACCAACTAGCAATCAGTACCGCCTCTATACTGTGCATCAAGCTATCACCAAATCCAGTCTCTGACCCATCCATATATGCAAACTCTATGTGCTCAAGTCCAAGCAGCGGTCATCGTTGCCAGTACTGACCTCAATCTCAATAACATTGTTGCAGGTTGTACAGAAACATTGATGTAGGATCATCTTCGCACGGATATGGCTGATTCTGTGGCTCGAGAGCACAGTAATTGCCGAGCACGTCGCCAGCTGTACCAGGGTGCCTGTGCACCTGTTTGGGGGCAAGGTTATACCGCAGCAGCTGAGTGACATTCTGACGGCGATTGACAATCTGTACGGCTGAACTAAACGGAAGCCAAGCAAACAGAGATTCATTGGTGTTATATAAGGATCAATGAAGCATTGCTCGGCTCCTGGATTCGTGAATTACCAAATGGGCAGAGACCATCATAGTGCTGATATTATCAAACCGGGGGCCTGCGATACGAGATATCAATGCCATTCGGCTTCTAACCCATTTAAAGTCTCATATTTATCTGTGAATGTGCTTTGCAGGAGTGCAGATTGTAAACATGTTGATAATTTATAACATCTCCGACCCCGGGTGGCTTGCGGCGATTGCAACGCTGGTGATTTTCTTAGCCTGCCAAAGTTTTCTTTCCACATAAACAATAAATCACGTGGACCTTCCAGCGTCATTACCTATTTTGCCTTCAGCCATTACTTCATTTACCGGTTCCGCCTGAAAAACACCACCGACGCAGGATGAACATGTAACCGTGCCAAACGGTTCAAAACTGCTCGATCGTCGCACCTTCAGGTTGTAAAGTCTGAATTGTAGACTTTTTGCGTCACTGTCGCACTTTATGTTTCTGTAGGGGCTCTGCAACTGTGCCGATTTTTCTGTTTCGAACTTTATAATTCTTACAGCATATGTCAAATAACAATGAGCCATTGTGGCCAGAATTTCATCTGATTTCCCCGGATGAAGCTCAGCAATATCGCCGCATCCCTGCTCTTGCAGTGCATTGGCTGAAAGACTGCGACATCGTTCTGATTGGAGGCGGTGGAGGTACAAAAGGGACGGGGATTAAAAGTGGAATTGTAAAATCGCCTACGAAGGCACATAGATTCGATTGTTTAATGTCATAAATGTAGATTGTAAATACAATTTCAAGTGGAGATACCCTGACTCCAGCTGGGTTTCTTGATACCCATGATAAGCTGGTCATGACTATAACTGCACATCCAAATGTAAGCTCACCTCTTGGGCCTAAGGTGCCGTTTTAATTACTATTTAGGAATCCGTTATCGCCTGCGCTATCTGCGAATTTATGTATATTATTCGGTTCGAGAAAATGACGTTAAAGGTGATAGAACGCATAAAAACAGATTATTCCCAAGATAATCCTTTTGTGGTATGAATAGTAGCGCCTTCAATGTTTGAAGGTTTGCTAATTGCCGTTTCTGTAGTCTTGCATCACTTTCAACACTCCTGGAACGATAATAGCTGGTGGAGGTCAAGATTCTTCTGTCAAGACATTTGGATACCCTTCATTCGGTAGATTGAATCACTTCAAACATCACCAGAACTGTATACAGACAGTTTCCTTCAACAAAGACAGCACACTACTTGCTGTGGCTTCTAAAGAGACTTTTTTCAGCATTTGGCATGTTGACCATTCCAAGATGTTCACCCTATCATTCCGTAATATGGAGATTCGTGGCTGTGTTTTCTCTTCGCACTACGAACATCTCGCTTATTCATGGATGAACGACCGTGAACTCGGGAGTCATCTCGCAATGTGGGATCTTCATTCGGGCAAGATTCTGAAACTGGTGCGTTTTCTGAACATATTCGTTTGTATCTGGATTTTGAATTCGTATCAGAAACGGCTAGATGATAGACCGGTGACTCTGGGACGTTTGAGTGACGATGGCTCATCACTAGCTGTCACCACATTAAAACGTGATTGCACCGTCTACACATTTGATACGAGAACTCTATCTGTGGTTGGCAAAAGGACAATTCTTCACGAGTAGGGCTCAACATTGTCTTCGTTACTGCAAATCGACTAAATGTTTTGTAGCTTCCCGCAAACATCGCTGGATTTCTCTCCGGTTGGGGATCGGCTCATCTCAGTATCGGCTGATACATCCGCTATTGTATTTCGATCACGATCCTCATCGTGTGGTACAATGTTGACCTGTCCTCTGAGATCTGCGGTTTACTAGTGATTAGGGTGCTTCAAGAGCATCTTCCTCATTTTCTTCATAGCAGGTCTCGTTATGGCTGTTCTGTTTTCCGGGAATGTATCCAAGAACGATATCCTTACTGATTTCTCTTCGAACCTTGGTGCGGTTCACAATTTGCACCTGGACCGTTTTTTATTCGTCTTCAGACACTGTTCGGAGCTGGTACAACAAGAAACCAGATCGTGCTGAATCCAATACTGACTGGGGTCATGAATTGTATGAGGATGCCGTTCCAGAACCCGCTTTCGATACAGAAGGTGTCGTAGTTCAGCTTTAATTGCCAACGTCTGTTTCATCGATATTCGCAGAGCCGATAAAGCCCCGCTTCGAAGAACAGCCCGTTTATTTGAGCTCGGTTCCAGTGGCCAAACATGAGGGCTTAAAACTGGATCCTATCACAGGTTGCTAACGTGCCATTTTGTCGCTATTTCGTCTCTGAATATTGCATTAGAATCATCCGAGTCGGTCTCACTGAACGGACACGAGGAGTACGATGAGAAGATGTTTCATGACAGCTACCAAGGTGAAGCTGCTACCCCGTCGATTCCAGATTCGCTTAAATCAGGTAAATGCTCTTTATTGCTCTGTATCTTTTCTGTTTATCAATGACTTTCCGTTCAGATTCGATTCATCTGGCTTCACCGGATATTGTTTCGGCTTCTGAGAACGATCACCTTCAATCCGAATCTGCAAAAGGTGTTTACCTGCTTTCCGCTAATCTGTACCGCCTTGATGAGCTATTCTGTTAGCATTTCCGGAACCAAGCCATGTAATAGAGCATGATGACCTGACAATCCATGCCTCTGTCCACGATAGTGCAACTGGTGCCTCAAGTCCAGATTTAACCAACGCAGGTGAATGTGCTGTCCTCATGAATAGTTCTTTCAATGAACGTGCCGTTTTTCTCTCAGGATCGGTTCTTGTGGCCGAACATGAGGGCTTCAATATGGATCCAATCACAGGTCGCTAGTGTGCCAGTTTGTAGCTATTTCCTCTCTGAACAATGCATTAGAATCGTCCAAGTCTGTCTCACTGAACGGACATGAGAAGTACGATGAGAAGATGTTTCATAACTACGAAGGTGAAGTTGCTACCCCGCCGATCCCAGATCCGCTCAAATCAGGTAAATGCTCTTTATTGCTCTGTATCTTTTCTGATTATCAAATGACTTTCCGTTCAGATTCGATTCCTCTGGCTTCACCGGATAATTTTTCGGGGTCTGAGAACGATCACCTCCAAAACGAATCTGCAAAAGGTGTTTACCTGCCTTCCGCTAATCCGTACCGCCTTTGATAAGCTATTCTGTTAGCATCTACACCACCAATCCATGTATTAGAGCATGGCGACCTGACGATCCATACATCCGTCCAGGATAGTGCACCTGGTGCCTCAAGTCCAGATTTAACCAACTCAGGTAAATGGTCTGTCCACATGATTAGTTCACGCAATGAACGTGCCGTTTCTTTCCCTCAGGATCGTCTGCAGTGGCCGAACATGAGGACATCAAATTAGATTCAATCACAGGTTGCTAGCGTGCCAATTTGTAGCTATTTCCTTTCTGAATATTACCGTTAGAGTCATCCGAGTCGGTTTCACTGAATGGACGTGAGAAGAACGATGAAAAGATGTTTAATGACAGCTACCAAGGTGAAGCGTCTGCCCCATCGATTCCAGATTCGCCTAAATCAGGTAAATGCTCTTTATTGCTCTGTATCTATTCTGATTATAAATGACTTTACTTTCAGATTTGATTCCGGATATCTTTTCGGGATCTGAGAATGATTACCTCCAAACCGAATCTGCAGAAGGTATTTTCCTGCCTTCCGCTAATCTGTACCGCCTTTTGATGAGCTATTCTGTTAGCATCTACAGAACCAATCCATGTAATAGAGCATGGCGATTTGACGGTCGATACCACCGTCCAGGATAGTGGTGCTGGTACCTCAAGTCCAGATTTAAGCAACTCAGGTAAATGTGCTGTCCCCATAATTTGTTCTCCCATGAACGTGCCGTTTCTTTCCGTCAGGACCGGTTACAGTGGCCGAACATGAGGGCATCAAAAACGGTTCAATCACAGGTTGCTAGCGTGCCATTTTGTAGCTATATTGAATATTACCGTTAGAATCATCCGAATCGGTCTCTCGAGAAGGACATGAGAAGAACGATGACAAGATGTTTAATGACAGCTACCAAGGTGAAGCTTCTGCCCCTTCAATTCCAGAGTCGCTTAAATCAGGTAAATGCTCTTTATTGTTCAGTGTATGTTCTGAATTTCAAATGACTTTCCGTTCAGATTCGATTCATCTGGCTTCACCGGATATTGTTTCGGTATCTGAGAACGATCACCTCCAAACCAAATCTGCACAAGGTATTTACCTGCCTTCCGCTAATCATCCGCCTTTTGATTAGCTACTGTTAGCATCTACGGAACCAAGCCATGTAATAGAGCAAGAGCATGGCGACCTGACGATCCATACCGATGTCCACGATAGTGCAGCTGGTGCCTCAAGTCCAGATTTAACCAACTCAGGTAAATATGCTGCCACGTGAGTAGCTCTCTCAATGAACGTGCCTTTTCTTTCCGTCAGGATCGGTTCCAGTTTCATCTGATGACAGAGATACAATTGTTGATAATGACAGCCCTGAAATTGAAGCAATCGATGGTAGCTAATCCAGGTTCTGGTGGCGGTTGGTTTCTGACTTCACTGTGGTTTCAGAATCTACAAAACCTATCGCGATCAATGCAAGTGACATGCAGGACGATAATACCAATTTATAAATCAGATCAATCCTAAATTACTTCTTACGGCCTAATGCGTTTCTGCTAGCGATTACCAGCGGGCTCTGCACATAGGAGGAGTAGGTAGAGTCAAGACTCAAGAGCCCTGTGCGACAAATTATTTATATCGCTACCACTGGGCGTTCTATACTTCGACTCAAACAGCAAGGGCCCACTTATCCAATATCCGATACAATAGTCGGCAAATATTGGATAGAAAATGGCAATTCTGAGAGGGTCAGAAACGACAAGGCGAGAATCACTGTCGCATTGGCCGCAAACGTGGACGGATCCGAAAAGCTGAAGCCCTTGTCTACTGGTTATTACGCCAGCCTCCACGCTTTCGATAAGAAACGCCCAAATCAGCTTGGAATTTGGTATCGCTACAATAGAAAGGCCTGGATGACAACGGTCATCTTTCAGGACTGGATTATGGAAATAGAGAAGATAACGCGAAAGGAGAACAGAAAATTCTACTTCTACTTAATAGCGCCCCTTCACATAATGATGCTAATCTTCACCTGGAATACGTTAAAATTCTGTTCTTACCGCCAAACACCACTTCAAGGTTCCATCCGCTGGATGCCGGTGTTATCGCGTCGTTCAAGAACCAATACCGGAAACTTCACCTTCAACGTACCCTCGATAGCATGCGCTTGGAAAAACGAAACATTTTCTAAGTGGATCTGATCCAAGCGATGCGATGGTCAGAACGCGCATGGGAATTGGTGACGGCTTCAACAATTGCTGGCAACACTCTGGTGTTTTGGGAAAAGCAATTTCTTACAATGAACCAGAGTCGGCATATGAAGATGATCAAATTCCTCCGTCAAACTCTTCAGAAGAGAGGCCTGAAGACCAGACCGGGTCGATTGAATAGAAAGATTGACGCCTCCTTCGTCGGACTCTCCGGTGGAGAGACCTGATGATCACCAGAAAAAACCGATTAAAATGGAATAAAGCCAGACCGGGACGATTAAAATAAAAGAAAGATTGAACAATGAATCAAAAGAAGGCAAGACGACACGATCTCTATTCTCCAAAGCGTTATATTTGAATTGTCTCTGAGCAAGCTAACAGATCACACTCTGGAAAGGAATAACAGAAATAACGGACAGGAGGAATACACCCTTTCCTTGCGAAAACAGTTTGATAAGTTTGATAATTAGAATGCCGTCGTGACAGGGGACTTCTGTGAGCCGACTGTTGTAATAATTTTAGTTTTAAACTCCCGTCAGAGATATCCAAGATGCTTGCTTGCAATATTGACATCCTCATCTTCAGAAGATTGTGCAGTTAGAATCAATTGAAATTCTGAGAACCCGTCTCAGATTCTATCATTGGCATCGGATGTAGGCAACTTAAACGCACAAACAGCGCGTTCGCTTTTTTAACTCATCCTGGTGGACATTTCACATTTGGTGTACATAGTTACCCGATTGACGACGATTACGAAATCGATTGATCTTCTCCGAAAATCTTCAACTGAATGGCGGGCTGCGCTACACACAGGGCTGCAGCTTCTTGTAGGCAGCTGCTGACCTCATATTGAAACTCTCTTCATTTTCTGAATAATCCTTCTTGTCGTCCTGAAACCCGAACATGTTGACGGTAGAATTCTAGTTCTTTCGAATAAGAATCGGCACTAATTATGGGTAGGCGCCGTTGGAATTAGACTGTCGCGTCCAGAACTATGCCTGGGGGAAACCCGGGTCTGAATCTGCTGTGGCACGCTTGCGATCAATCCATGATCCCATTGATGAATCAGCTCCTTATGCTGAACTCTGGATGGGAACTCATTATAATGGACCTTCGTTAGCATTAAATTCGAAAACTCCCCTTAAGGACGTCCTTGATGGCAACGACTTGCC
Source organism: Polymyxa betae (assembly GCA_003693705.1). Taxonomy (NCBI): domain Eukaryota; phylum Endomyxa; class Phytomyxea; order Plasmodiophorida; family Plasmodiophoridae; genus Polymyxa; species Polymyxa betae. The sequence goes on from RBZT01000441.1 coordinate 127,463, forward strand.
ATTTCTCTTCAAAGTTATCAAATCAAAGTAGCGTCTGTGTTTCTTATTCTGGTTTAGGTGCTTTCTGTGAACAAAGCACTTTCTATCCAAGCACATCCAGACAAAAATTTGGCCAAGGTTCTGCATAAAGCCTCTCCTATGGTGTCTATTGATTCCTTCTCATTGTCGGCTGTGAGATTTAACTTTTTATAGCATTATGCTGATGACAACCACAAACCAGAGATGGCTGTCGCCTTAACTCGCTTTGAAGCGCTTTGTGGATTTCGTCCTGTCTTTGAAATCGCTCAGTTCTTATCCGAAGTTCCACGTAAGGTCTAACTAACAGTTCTTCGATCAATTACCAAGATGTGTGTTTAGAACTTCGAAGATTAGTTGGCGAAGATGCTGCTCAGGAATTTCTTAATTGTGTGCAATCTGAACAAAAGTGCAAAAAGCAACTTCGTTCGATCTTCACGAACTTGATGACGTCGCGAGCTGAAGATGTCCAAAGAGAGCTCAACAGCCTCTTGCATGAAATTGAAGGTCTTACAGTCTGATTAATCCATGTTCTTTTTGTGCTCAGATGTGTTTTTAGATTTGAGATTAACGATTGAGGGATCGCATTCGAAACTTGATATCAAAACTCTTGTAAACCGCCTTTCCGCAGAATATCCCAACGACGTTGGTGTATTCTGCGTTTTCTTTCTGAACGCTCTGGAACTACAGCCAGGCAGCGGTTTATATCTGGGAGCTAATGAACCTCATGCATATCTTAGCGGTGACTGTATTGAGGTTATGGCTTGTTCTGATAATGTTGTTCGTGCTGGGCTCACGCCCAAGTATCGCGATGTTGCAACTCTCTGTAGTATGTTGACGTACAATGCTTCGGTAATTGCTCTTTGATGCTATCAGATGGTGTTCGGTCGTTTTTAAAGTCATGTTGTAGGTTCCAGAAATTCGCCAAGGTCACACTTTGGATGAGAACACAATGGAATACAGAGCACCCGTATCTGAGTTCTACTTGACTAAAACTCGGATTGCGGCCAAATCAGAATCGCTGTCCAGTATGCTTCAGGCACTTCCAAGTGTATCGATCGCCTTAGTCATTAGCGGCTCTGGAAGATTAAATGACATTGCTTTGAAACCAGGCACAGTTGTTGCCATCCCGGCCATGTTTGAGTCTATTGTGGAAGCTGATGTTGGAAATGATCTCATTTTATTCCGATGTTCTGAAAAACCTGACAGAAACTAGTCTCACAATACACCCAATATATTGTTTGTCGTGATAGTTCAGCCTCCTCTGCACAAATGATCAGTCGGCTATGGATATGAAACTAAACGTCTGACCCTATAGGTGGAATTAGAGCTATTTCATCTTTGGGCTGCACCAGAATCGATGCATCGTTGGCATGTTGCATCTCGAGATTTACGCTTACTGCTAAATGACTCCTATGGCGGTCTAAAGCCGGATAATATTCCATTATCTGAAACCGAAGCTTTCAGAGCGCTGTCTCAAACCAGAATGCAAAGACCTGATCGAGCAGATCGGGCAGTGATACTTGATCACTATCCATGCCGATTTCAACAGTAGACTGGCCGCCGACGACTTCCCGAGCCTGGCCAAACAGCAGAATACGGAAGCGGATCTCACCCTCTTCACCTCTCATACGTATTTAATGCGTTTTAGTAAAAGTACGTTATGGTCTTGACCGGCTCACCAAACGCCCATTCACTTTCGGGCGCTTTGACCATTGTCCCAGCTCAGCAGAAAAGTGACATGAAGTATGCTATTTGGATTTTTTGGATTTATTGTGGACAGATGGATTGCAGAGACGACAAAACGACTGCATCGTTTCAGGTTGAATGATAATACAATTAGGGCAATTAAATTCACAACAGTTAAAGCATAGCCTGCGTCTTAACGACAGAGTAAACACTCCCGAACAGCACTGGCACGTTGAAGTCGCTACCGAATCTTCGAATCTTACAGAGCCGATACTTATACGCAGAGCTGAAACCCAATGAAGCCGATCACGTTCATCTCGTGCATGAACAATCATTGATTTCCGTCTTCGTACGATCTATAATACCAGTGAGGGTTTGACAATGTAACCAATACAAGTCTAGAACCTGAAGCGGAGTAGGTTTTACTGAGTATCTTGGGGAAGCAGCAGCAGCGCTGGCAACAAAATCATTGACAAAAATCAGATCCTGACCAATCGCCATTCGTTTCTTAACCGAATGGGATAACCCTGATTTCGACAATTTGCACATCAGCATTACTCTTTCGAAAAGGAAGCAGATCAGCGGCTCTTCATCGCCCTGTTTCCATAACTGTTCGCATGCTTAGACTCGGTAACCCATGCTGAATCAAGCACCTACTGGCCCTTTCCGAATGAATCTGCCTAAATCCTCTTTTCGATCCAATTTTTCTATTTGGCTTCGCGCCAAAGCTGTCCTTCTACATAGATCTGAAACTTCAAAACTGGAGACAAGAGAGGATAATATGGAGACAATGCAGCATCTTGTTAGTGAGTCTTCGCGAAGCAGAGAAATGTATGCCTATAGTTGAAATAAGCGCATCATCCACGAGCAAATTCAGTCTCAGACCGGCAGGCGTTGAGCAGGTAGCTCGAGCAAATCAATCAAACTTCTGCGACCAGGATCTGAAGTCTGCTCCAAACAGGCTGCCAGGAACCGTCTCAATTTCGGTTTACGAGCCATCTCGTTCTTTACAGTATCCAACGATCGCTCGATATTCGAGACGTAAAGAGAACCAGTATAGGTTCGTAAAAAAGGCAAATTTCTTGTAAAGACATCTTCCATGCCTGAATACGGCGATTCTCTCAGATCTTTCTCAAGATGAGTATGAGACATAAGCAGTGCTAAAGGTTGACCGAATACTACATGGAGATCATCGCGAGATAACAGGCGAAGTTTCGAAACGCACGACATCGTGATTAGAGGGTTGACATACAGCGAGATTAACGTGGAAAACTCGTTAGTGAAACGATTTTCTTGCTGTAAAAACAGTTGAAATTGTGCTTCAGCATTAGCTGGTGATGAGGTTAACGGAGGGTCTTGGCTGGGTGAAGGATCCATATCGTGGATCTGACTACATTCCCCATCTTCATCTGACAACATCTTTCCTTCTTCGGAGTCGGATTTGCAGGCCTTTTCAGGTTCCTTCGGAGAGAGAGGCAGATCCGAATAAGGCATCTTCATAGTCTCGGAAAGACAAGCCGGGCAGAGATTGATGAGTTCTTCAGCAAATCCATTAACCCTTGAATCTGTATAATGACGAATACAATTGGAGCAGTTGAAGTATGAGCAATGCTCACACAGAATCCGTCTCATATCCAATGTGAAAAAAGCCTGACAGCTACGACAGTTCATGGCGCCTATCTGATCCAACTCTTGACTAGTTCCAGATATACACAGCTCGAAAGCATGCAGCCAATGTTCCAAATTATCTAAACATTCGTAGCTAAGTTGATGCTGCCATAGAATGGATCGGCATACCTGTAAAGATAGGTTTGATGTGAGCGCCAGAATCGATACGATAGATGGTGATCGTATTGGGGTCAGCTCCAGGTCCATTAGGCTCGATAGATGTAAGCCGATCGACAGCCATTACTTGATCTATATAAAATCCTTGATGAAGATCCCCAGAGCATAATGCCAAGCTGTTCCTAAACAGGAACAGATGTTGCTGAGGATCACTGCCAACTCGTCCATGCATAATAAGCCAGTTGTAAGAGCGCGGGCTCGAATTATCAAGACAGAAACCCATCCTTGATAATCGATCAACTAATGGACCTATGTAAAAAAGTCAGAATTGAGAAAGAAAAGTAAAAAAACCAGGCGTTGCTTCACATACCTGACATTTGCTTTCGTATGCAATCCCATTGCTCCGACGCAGAAGCTGCAAGCATGTTAACAGCGACTTCATCGATAGTTTTCTCCCAGATATCCAGCACATACTGCATCTGAACATGATCGGGATGTTCGACCGGCGTGGCGTCCACGAATCGCGATAGGATCTGAGTGTACCTGGAGAGCCTTTGCAGAGGCAGAGAAAGCAGATGTCGAAGGCTGTCGCCCTGGCATTGTGGATGCGACACCGCATGCGCCAGGAACATCCTCAGACGGGTCTCGCAGGCACAGCAACGAGCCAGCAATGTTAGACCGCGTTCCTGACCGGTGCAATATTCGATATAGACCGAAGGCGCGCTCTGTGCCCATTCCAGAATAACGTCGCCTCTATCAGACCATATCAGGAATCATTTCAAGTTTGGAAAACTGCAGCAGCACAACGTACAGCGTCTGCCCGGCGCTCCAGCGCTTCGCCTTCTCTTCGATATGCTCCAATAGTCGTTGGTGAAGAGCGGCGATCTCGCGAATGTTTCGGAACACGGCTGCAATGTTATTGGCAGACATCAGCTGATGCTCAACATTCAACGAGCGAATCAGTAGCGGAGTATGAAAGATATCACGAATCGCGCCAAGCGACCGGGCATAGATCCGTTCAGACGACAGCAACTCGTCGAGAACCGACTCGCGATCGGCGCCCGTCGGCTGCCCTCTACTACCTTGTAGAATTGGGGCTGAATTCGATCGCTGAAGGCATCTGATCATGATATCAATGACAGTGATGTGACGTGGCAGTCAAGCCTCTTAACTAAGGGAACAAGTTGACAGTCCGTGCAGAACCCTAAACCCTAAACAGAAAGGCGTTTATGGTTATCATATTTAAAGTTCGGTATAGCTCAGGTCCAAGGCATGAACGTGGCGAACAGGCAAGTGCCGACGCATGTGAAGACAGCAGACCATACGAGGTATAACAATGAGACTTTGGAGGATCGCAGCGATTCCTGTCCAACGAACCAGTATAAGATTGGGCAGGATGATAACAGCAGCCGGCTAACGACTTGGATATGGCCAACCTGAACGCCGTTATTAGTTCACATTTGGAGAGCGGGCAATTATATACGATGCTCATGAACATCAGGAGAAATGTGGCGTGATAGATGAAGCAGGCCACATTTGACGAGTACAAGCCTCCCACTGTTGGTTGAGATTTGGACTTTAGCAATCCAGCGCTCAGCAATTGTTTGACACCTCCAATCTGGCAGAAAGAGACGAACGACGCGGTCGTTAACAGCAGAACTGGTGATGCCAGAAGGAAATTCGGAATCTGCTTGATGGTGTAATACTTGAACGCCCCAAGTCCCCTAACTGCTTAGTAGGATACGTTTATGGAGAAAACGATTGGAGCATTTACCAGTATTCGGCCTGGACGAAGGAATAGATATTAGGAATGCGCTCGCTGCAATATGGACGATTTCCACCTAAGCAGAACATCCTATAACCAAATACTAAAAACAACACCAGGGGAAGCAGCACCAAAGCCATCAGCATGATGGACTCGATCCAGATAATAAGTAGCGCCTTAAACCTGAACCCTGATAAGTTCGACTTCTGTAGAGCCTAATGATCGATGATTTGCAGTTTGTCGTTGAGATTATTAAAGGTTACCTGGTAAACGATATATCCAACCAAAACTGCTCCGTTCGTACGAGTTGCAACAGAAGTAGCGAAAAGGATTGCTGCAGCAACAGAATGACCGCGGGTTAAACACCAAAGTCCCCAAAAGGAGGCACAGGCAAATAACGACTCGGTATATACAGCTGACATAAAGATACCAGCCTGATGTTGAAGTTAATCTCAACCAAACGAGGATATAAAGCAGATTACAGGGGTGAAGCAAAAAGCAATTGCACTCCGATAGGCGACCTGTTCATTGCCTAGAACGGCTTGACCTAACCTAAAGTAGGCATATTAAGTATGCAATCTCTTATTGATTCAAAGTGACAAACCTGTACAGCCCCAACGTTGCTAAAACAAAACAGCCGTTGGAGATCAGCACTCCAGATGCCACACTGGCATACCATTCATCTACATTGACAAACAATCGCATAGCTGTTCATAACTCAGCTTAGAAATTGATATCGTATCCTAAGAAAAACTAGACCTTCGGAGAGCACGCGAATGCACAATGGTAGGAACGGCTGGAATGCAAACTGTTGCTCGAAACGATATGAATGTTGAGCAATATCTATATAGAAAATGGAATCCCTGAATCAAAAGTGAATCCAAGAGCGACGATGCAATCCCATGCTCAGCATACCATTGGGCGAGTGGTGACCCACCTGACCTATCGTAATGAGGAAAACAATAACCTGTTATCAGAGCCAAAAGAAGAGTGAAGCAACGGGTTCCAAGAGCAGTCAGAATCAGCGATCGTGTCTTGCATTTAACAGTCATATCGTCGACTCCGAACTGCGTTACGTCTAATATCTAAAGAGGCATAATTTATTAGTTATGAGGTATTCTTGATGGATATCTAGTGGATTTTAATAGGTTTTGGAGTAGATGTAGCTTTCTTCGGGAGCTTGAAATACAGCATTCCGTTCTTAGACGTCACTTCTATCTTCTCTAAATCGAGGTTGGGAGGAAGGCGCTGCTGAAAAGTGACAGTTCCATAATGCCGGTCGCTCCAGATAGTTCTGTTCTCCTCGATGTTATTTTCTCGTTTCTTTTTGGCTTCTGCGGCGGAAGACGCTTGTTCGTTGCCTTTGAAATTAACAACAACTTTGAGCAGATTGACATCGGTTAGATATATTTTGATGTTATCCTTGTGTACTCCTGGAACCTCCAACCGCAGCATGTACATGTCGTCTTTCTCATAAATATCTCCTTTAAGAGATGGACTAAACGGCTGAGAAGAGTCATCGGTATACGGCGCTCCATTTGCAGTTGTTGGGTAAATGTCCATAAAGTTCAAAAGCCTGTTTAGGCGTGAGAGTGGATTCTGTATCGGTATTAGTGCAGGCGAGCATAATGCAAGCACATACGAACCTGGACCGCAAACGGCGACAAAGCCATGGCTCGATGACGACACCAATTACACTCAATATCGAATTAATCAATTATGAAGCAGAATATTCCGTTAAGCGGGTCGAACGTATTCATTGATGGCAGCAGCAAGTGCAATGAGCGAACAGCGACCAATGACTGGATTATGTTACTCCACTCGTCGTCTATTGTACATTTGTACAGCACTGCTCAAACATGGCTTTGTTGCTCCTCGGCCTGTTCCACTCTCTCCATCTCTCTTACTTGGTTGTTCTTCCATTCCCACTCCCTCCGTCCCATATATTGCTGTCTCTGTGTCTGATTCAATCGATTCAAATTAACAATAATATGTTGTTTAATGACGATTTAATGTGCTGCTGGACTTGATATTACTCGGACGAAAACTGATGTATAGATCGATCTTCCCTGGTTAGCTGAATTCCAGCAGAAGTCCAAGAGAGAATGATTCGCTGAAGGCATTCCACTTCTGTTATTTCCGACTTCAAAGATACGAGTTCTATCACACGGATGCTTTGAGTAATAGGTGCACTAAGCCATTGTGTCATGAAGCTACGGCTGGGATTGGACAATGACCAAATACGAATAGCAGGTGGATTCTCTTTAGCACAGTATGAGGCCATCATTGATCCTGGCAGACGTATAAGATTCCAATCTTCTTTCTACAATCAGGAATTACCATCTGGGTTGAAAGAAATGGCATCGATTTGAGCGCTGGGCCCTTCCAAACATTTCCATTTCGATGCAGTCGTTATGTCATAAATGGCAATATCTCTACCGGACGCGAAGGCTACCAGTTGTAATTCCGAATGCATTTTAACAATGGGGAACTTGAGTGAAAATGCCCTGAAAACCGAAATTGCAGGACGGAGAATGGCCTTCCGTACAGAAGATCTGGAGAAGATTGAGAAAGCCATTGTTAGGGCAAACATAACGAACTCGTTAGGATTTAAACGATTAACGATCATCTTGACTGTCGTAGGAATAAGTTTTTTATCTTGCCCCAGCAATAAGCTTGAAGGATTTTTCATGACAAGATCTGCCGCACATTCTAATGCTGTAATCGAGAAATTTTCATTTGACTGCTACATGGTTAGACATTATTGGGGCAACAAAGAAGCATCAGACCTTCTTGGCATTATGTAAAACTTTGGCGATTACAACGAAAAATTCAGCTGGACTCACAGACGATAACTCTAGTAATGCTCGACGAGCCGAAAGCTGGATTGTTACATGGAGAAAAGCAGGTCAATCGGAATCGCCTTACCTGTAGAGTTTCGGTCGCGTCCCCTTTGTCATTGGCGCTGAGCGATAGCAATTGGAAAATAACCCTGTCCATGGGAGATAAGAAAGTCTGCCAATGGCGAGCTCCTAAAAATCAGGTTATTTAGGAAGCAATATCAGGCAGTATATTACCCTTCCCTATCAGATCTGCAGCAAGCGATGCTCGCACCTGGTCATTTGTTTTCTCTGTGATTAGATGGAGCAACAGACCACATAAAGATGGACCGATTTCTTCGTTCAACGAGAATCGATGATTAACACACAAAAAGCACAGGATCATAGCACACATCAACTCTTCATCGCTCCTGGAAAGAAATTCCAACTATCCATCAAAGTAATTAGAGCCGATTTTGCATTGGAATAATGGTACTTTGGAAGGAGATTCATGGTGTTCATAATCGCGATCATCGGAAACCTCCTCAAGTTGAATGGTATGGCCTTTGAAAACAGACGACCAATAGCCGAACGCTGTGGACTTTTTCTGTACTGACATCCGAGTGATAGCGCTTTGAAGCAAGAGACGAGCAGACACATGAACTGGCTCAGCGCAATGCAAACTAAAGGCAGACAGGACCTATCAATCACATAAGTGTGTTTGAAAACGTTTTACAAAGTAATCATACTCGTAACGCCGGTTCTTTATAAAGCAGCAGAGCATCAGGTAAAAGAACCCCATAGTTGGCCAACAACCTTGAGCAAAGTGATTGATCAACCGTTGAGCCTGTTGACATCTTTCCCCCAATGATTAAACGCCTTCAACAATGCCCAAACCACTGACCAATGGCATATATATTGAATTGATACAGATAGAATTGAGCGCCGTGCATCTGTGTGAAAATCGCCAGCGGGAGGTCGCAGGCCAGCGGGATGGTAACAACAAAGTGATCGAGCACGGATCTGCGAACTTCAGCAAAGATTTATGACAAAAAATAGACTGTACGTTGGTTTGTTGAATTTGAAAATTTGTATGCAGACGCAGTACCAAACATAGCAAAGCAAAGGTACGATAGCAAATCACTACGAATTAAATACATGGGATCGAAGAGGTCAAATCGCTCCGATATTTGCTATATAAATATTTCAGAGAAAATATTGGCACGATTCGGCCTTTACCTTATCTAAATCCGGATCCAACGTCCAATCAATAAATAAAGATGCAGCTAAACGCAGTCCATCCTCAGAAAAATCGGTAGAATTAAGCCCGGCGCTCGTTTGGACAGCTGTTATGACACCAAAGTAGTGAGAGCAAAATTCAAGACAAAACGAAGATAGCGTACGGGTAGATTCGGTTGAATCTGTCTCCAGCTTCTGATTGGGACGAGATTTTATCACATGAGCTGAAAGCAAGTCTAAGACCGGGACAAGATTGACAGTGCACACTTTAGCGTTCAAATTAAAGCCAATGTTCGGGATTACGCTGAATATGGTATTTGAAGTCTGAAACCAGTATTAGCCTATCGTATGGTTGACAAAAAAAGTCCAGTCACCGAGAGACTGGGCTCAGCGAAGGATTCAACATGAAATCCATGAGCATGCAGAAATTCTCGAGCAGCTTTGCCTTTCAAAATACGATCCAATGCTCCAGTAGAAGATATCCAGACATAAATGCTGGAATCCTGGGTCAAGGAGATCACAAAACCAGCGTTTTTCACCCAGGCATTATGAAGAAAGCTTAAAGACAATTCAGGTGCAATCAAGGCATTACCAAACTTAGACAACCTGGTAACTAGGCTTGAATGACCAATTCCGACCATTTCTTGAGTGATAAAAGAGGAGCCCAGCACTTTATACAGCGAGAAAGAGTTGTCCTGGGAAATTGCAGCCACTTCTAGCTCACCTATTTGAGCAAATCGAAGAACGGCATTGAAATGCAAATCATATTTTGCTAAGCACGAGGGGCTAAACCTTGAATGAATTACTTGTAAATCGGTTGAATGTTATCCGACCTATCATCCAATTTCCAAGCTGATACTTCGCCATCTGAAGATCCACAGAAAAGCACCGACTGGATATACGATAAAGCTGTGATCGCAGTCGTATGAGCTTTCCACTCTTTCAGAGGCAGCTTTGATGTTAAAGGACGAGTTCGAATAAGTCCTGAATCTGAACAAAGAAACTCAATTAATTGTGATCCAAGCAATGTCAAGTTACGTACCAAAGCCAGCTATCAAAATTGGAACTTTTGATGCGATTATATGAGATGCTGTGATTTGTGGAGTCGATTTGTGATTTCGAAATAAGTCACCAATTGACGATACATTCGGCCTGCTGCATAATCCATCGCTTATCTCATATACGGACCCGCATGGCAGATAATCTCCACCACAAACAAATACCCCAGCATCCCCCTTTACGAGAACAATTGGATGGGCAGATATGACAGATTGAGAGGATGATGTTGGCAGTTCAATTGAACGTAGAATCGAGAAATTACTGGCATCTAGCAAATCGACATTCTTGTTGTTGTTGTGAACAAACGCAATCGTAGCACCACTGTTGAACGACATCCCGGCACCAAGCTCAGTAGCACAGCGCTCAATATCACGTTTGGCAAAAATTTCTCCTTCGTCATTGATCTTTAAAGGTAGGAAAGACGACCTATTGTATATAATTGCATTATTCCCGAATATTGTTAAACCAAGAGGAATGCTTATATCTGTAAGCTCAAGCACGGTTTGAAGGCCACCAAGGGACGCCATGCTGAAAGCAAGCATGTAGATTCTGGTAAGAATGAATAAAGTTTTACTTTTGAGGTGAATTTCAGCATCAATAACTGGCACCTCAAGATCCAACGTCTTAACAATTGACATACTTCCACGATAGCCTTCACCGAGACCAACGCGAACAAGATAAATTTGAGTTGCAACTCTTTGCGGTATACAGGCAGCCATCACAAAGGGATCTTCTTTCGAGTTCTGATAGATGCGAATTTTGGAAACAGAGACTGTCAGAAGAGGAAGCGAAATAATATTATCGCCGCTAAGGCCTGAAAAACTGTAAATATAACGACATAAACGTTATGAAACTGATTACACTCGTGAATGCAGATTAACCCATCCACATAACAAACAGCAAATAAGGCCGTCTCGCGAAACTGGAATGTTTCAACAGCAGATATGGCAATGCCGGATTCCTTGCGACCAATTACAACAGCAGTAGGCATAAATCTTTCCGAGCTTTGCCCAGACACTGCAATCTTCATTTCCGCTACTTGCGACTGAATATTTCTTTCGATCGCAGTTACATTCGCATTTCGATGAGCGATTCTGGGTGAGTCCGGGGTGATATTATACCTCCTCCAAAGGACGATTTCCCCGGTCACGGATCCGGTCACCAAATGGCTGATACATTCGCCAGCCACCGGACTGAGAGCCGAGGCACAGCTAATCCGATGCTGAGGCGCCGACGTCCACCAGACGAAGGGGACGACGAGCTCTTTAAGGTCCATTCAAATCATCGTTTCACGAATGGATAAAGAAACAAGAGGCTTCGTACACGCATTAACATTATGATGGGGCTGTGGGGTGTCATTCCACTCAGCATGAGATTTCTGAAGGTTCCGCTCAAGGCATAGGGTCGCGTCGTTAACTATTAACCCTGTTCTATGTCATTCATCCATCTCTGTATTTGTTGTTATTTAGACATTGATGACACTGTGAAGTATGGATCCGAGCGGCTGGACTATCTTTCAGTACGGGAGCCGAAAATCAGCATGTTTTCGGGAGTGACACCAGCATCGACATATCGGTCGCAGAAGGCATTCGCGAAGCCATTCTGAGCGAGATATCGTACCCGGCAGGAGTTGATAAGCCATTTGCTTAAGTAGCCGATCATATATTGGCCTGGATCACCACCGATCCCAGTGGCCCAGGATGATAGTCGGCAGATCTCATTGAAATCGTCTTTACCAAAGCCAACTTCGTATAGTAGTTCTCTACAAACCAGCTGGTCCCAATCGCATTTATGATGGCAGCAAGGAGCCATAGCTATAGCACTGATACTGCCAGTCTCCTTCACAATGCATCGTAAAGCGTAATCAAAACCAACACCACATAAATGTTTGCTGACACAAACAACATTGTCTCGTCCTTGCAGAAGATCAACAGCACCCATATTGAAATCGCGAATGTTGATTAGGGCGCGAAGGAAATGTACAGAGCGTCGAAGCCTACAATCAGCAGCATGACGGAAAGTGTTCATATCGACAGCCACTGCGGCAGCATTCGAAGATAGAGAGAATTCTTCAACAATCGCATCTGTGAGATCGGCTTTACCAGCGCCGAACTCAACAATGGCTGCGTCAGGTTGCAAACTATCCATTTCCTTAAGCTTGGATATAATAGCCTGGTGCTGCTGACCATGTTTCAATGCTGGTGTCAAATCCAGAGCGCAAGGCTCTGAAACGAATGCTTTGCAATGCGGAAGCAACTTCAGAATTCGCTCTTCTAATGTAGACATAGAGCATGGAACGCTCACAAGCGTGTTTGTTTTGTTGCTTTCATTACGCCCTTCTTGGAAAAAATTCTGAGACCTGATCGTCTACAGTTAGAAAAAGAATGAGCAAAACGCTTACTCTTTCTTCCAACCTGATACGAATATGCCTTGTCACAGCAGGGCACTTCTTCTGGCAATGTGCTATAAAGCCTTTGGCATTAATCCAGGTCTTGCAGCCTTCACAATATCTTCTCTCAGCTGGAACTTCGTGTTGGTGATATAAGCACAGAGGCAGCGCACCGGTGTAATCCGAATTCACAGCACGATTGCATAATCGGTTCTTTTTCTCAACAAACCACTTGCATACCTGTACTGTCATCGAGTTTTTCTGGATTGACAGCCAGAAATCAACGGTTTTAGGGGGATCGAAGCACAAATAAATAACCCCGCAACAATCCGCATCGTTTCAGTTGACCTGGCGCTAGAAATTATTGAGAAATAATCAGATAAACTATGCTGTACCTGTAGTATTTGAGATTACATGAATGGTCGGACATGGATAACCCACATCAGCAGATCTGCGAAACGGTGGCGCTCGATTGCGATGCTTTGGACTTTCTTCGACTTCACGGAATAACTGTCAAAATTTAGTGACATTTCTGATTTGAGACTTAGATTACGATGGTATTCGCTCAGTCAGTCAATGAATGGAAGAAATCATATAATAATTGTATGTAGGAAAGTGAGCAGCTGAAGCTTGTATTGCTCATGCTGGTACTGCGCAAATCACAACACGAATACGAGGCTTTCTACTCCTCCCTCCTGCTGTGTTTGTGCTCTGTCTGTTAGTTGGAACAGCATTCAGCTATATAGATGCAGGGTGGCATTGCTGCTTCCAGCATGATCAGGCTGATTTGCATCGTCATTCTTTGTGCTGCGATGAAATGTGCTGCGTTGGGACCGATTATGATCGTGATCGGGGACGTCTCCGAGAATTCAGCCCGAATCCTGTACGATGCTTTGGACAGGTACCATCATAGAGACATCTGGCAGCAGAACGGTTAATGGAGCGCTGTACAGAAATCTTGTCGGGAATGTTGTGGAAGCGAGATTATATGATGATAGTGGTGTCATCTTTAGACAGACGCTGCCTATTCGCGAGACGCCTCGTATATGGCGTTTATACGATCTGGTGGCAGGTTAGTTTAGGAATGATTTCATAATTTGTTCACCTAAACCAAAATGTGAAGGAAAACAGTATCGGGTGCAACTTCAAGCACAGCATGGCGATATCGTATTTGGCCAATTCAGGACACCTAATCTGGATGACAACATCCGCATACTGTCAGTTGTTCACTGTTGTCTGTTTTATCTTCTTTGATGAAGCAAATTCTGCAGAACGTCAAGCTGCAATAAATTTCTGGACGACAACGACGATTCTTTTATTTCGGAACTGGTTAAAAACCCTCTCGTTAAAGACAGAATTGGCATGATTCATCTTGGTAAGACGCCATCACTATGCTGATATTATATGTAATGATATCTTTTCCCAGGCGACCAGTTGTATGCTGACTTCATTTACGATGAATGGAACAAGAACGGTCGCCGCTCGTCGCACGAAGATCTCACGAACGAATTTCGAAAAGCTTATCGGCGAATATGGTATGAATTCAACGATCATTCTTGCTGTTTCACCGTCTCGGAAAGCCAGTTTATAAAGCTCTACCAAATCAACTCAGCTGATGTGGGCACAGGTCGCCAGAGCCAATGAGAACATTATTAAGCACAGGCGCCAACTGGATGGTCATAGATGATCACGATATCCTGTCAGTTCACATTCTTTCATCTGTCCATTAGTTCACATGAATATTACAGTAATAATCTCGATCCCGAGCAAATTAAGGACGGCCGGGAGCCTTTGCTTCGGGCGGGACGTCAGGCGTTTCTGGAATACCAACTCCAACTGCAGTTCGACGTCTTCGATGACGACGGGAAGGAGATTGGCACGCCCCGTGCTTATTTCACAAAAACGATTGGGCCGTTGGCACTTATATTCGTCGACACCCGTCTTGAACGAACCTTCAATTTTGATTCCAATGCGCCGTTTCTAGGAACGCACCAGATGCGATTCATTTCGAATTCGTTGCAACAATTCAGCAAGAGAGACGACATTTCTCAAATTATTCTGATTAGCAGCGTCCCTTTGGTGTGGGCTCCGTCAAGTTGGGTTTCGAGGCTTCCCGACATCGCCGAGAAAGAAAGAATGGCTCTGCATCCAGTACATCGGCAAGAGTCGGTTGATCTATTGAACATGGCTTCAGAGTATAGGCCCAAAGTGACGCTACTTTCTGGTGATATCCATCTATTCCTTCATAGTGAAATATGTCCTCGGGCACGATCACATGAACCTTGTATCGAGCAGATCACTACCAGCGGCTTAACGGTCGGAAGCACGGCCGCCAGTTCCCTGAAAGTGCTTGTGTTTCACTTTCTGGCTCTTGGTGTCGGCTCGAATGTCATTGACGACTGGGTCCTCAATGTGAGGCAGTTGAATGTTGGCCACAATGCTGCAATAATTGGATCTTCTGAAGGCAAATTCATCTGGACTCCCATCTTTTCACAGAATGCGTCTTCATGGTATCAGATTGCTCAAACCGTTTTTTCAAACATGGTCTTTTTGTCACAATGGGGTTTTCCCATCGCACTATGCATATTGTGTATATGCATGGTGTTATATTTTTCAAGAAAGATTCCCGTCAGCCACAAAGCCAAACGCAACTGAAGGTATTGTTCGAATAAATATGTTTATTTTTTATGATCTGTTGAGTGAATATTCATCTAGAATATCTGCATTCGACGAATATGTTATATGGACAAAATATCTATATACAGCTGCTTCTGTTTTGTGTTCAATGAACAGTAGCGGATCGCTCTGCATTGTTTAACAGCGAACAGAAGTAAAGTGTGTTTTCAGGTGACGATTCAAGCTATCGGTACGAGAAAAGCCTTTGCTGCAGTAGCCACACTCAAATGGACGTTCACCAGAATGGATCCTGCATTCAGCAATAAGGAACTGAAAACCGAATAGGGCCAGGGTTCATCTCACCGAATGTGCCTATCCAAATGCCCACTTCTGCTAAACGATTTCTGGCAGAGCCCGCAAGTAAATGGTCTCTCTCCCGTATGCGTCCTGTCATTGCTATTTTATACAAAGCATCGATAAAACGCCTAAAATCCAACCTGTAATGTCGTGCGAGATGGCCTTTACTGGTGAAGCGGAGATTACAAGTGATGCAAGTAAAAAACTTGTCGCTGCTATCAGGAGAGCTCACTTTCGCAGCTTTTGGAGAGGCTCTGCTTTTAGGTTTGCAACATTCACGCCCGCTTGTGTCATTCACAATACCGTTGCAAGACGGAGATAGTTTTTGTTCTGAAACAGGAACTCCATGATGCAAACCCTGACGTTGACGCTGTTGCTCGGCTACTACAGCAAGCACAACAGCAGGGGCAGGATTCAACAGGTTAGTATGATTTGGGGGCTTGAAGTTACTCGGCTCTGCTTCGTACAACCTCATCGGTTGATTATATTCTTGAAACTGCCCAGCTTGTAGAACTTTAAAGGTATAAGAGTCAACAAACACCCCTTCGCCTACAAGACATTAAAATTTCAAAATCGCTGAGACATTTTCTATAATTACCAGGCTTCTGTGGGCAGGAGTTCTCAAAAAACATAGGCGGCTGCTTTGGAAAGCGGTTTGATAGCTGTGCTTCTGAACTGCTTTGATATTCTGTTTTAATGGCATAATTCGTTTGTCCCTCTCCGTTGTGCTCGAAAAACGCTGAAGGATGCCCTTCAAAAGACGAGACGAATGAGCCCAGGCTCGGTGAAAGAACTGGATTCAGATCCGGTGACTTTGGGATCTCTACCTTGATATTCCTTTTGCTGTGACTCTCTTGAATCGGAAAATGCTGGTGATTTTGCGATTCAAGTTGGCGGCCAGCAACATTGCAACCCATTTGCAACTTTCGATTCAGGTCGTCATCAGCAAGTTGGGAACTTGCAAACAGGATCGGGTTATGGTTGGCGTAAAGAGGACCGGCAAACAAGCGGGCACCCTCCTCGCTGATTGGTTGGCGATCCCAGAGAGGAACCTCGTGTGAGAATGATCTGGCCCAGCGCTGGTACGCATCGCTTATCCGCGCTTGAAGCTGCTGGACGCCGACCACCTCACCGCCTGACATAAGGTCTCAGAGGAAGACAGACGACAACGAACAATGGGAGCACCCCACGTTGCCCCCTCAAATTTCTAAGTCTGCTGGGAGGTCGCGTCTATGGACAGTTCTGGGTCACCCCATGTTAGTCGGGGTCTCCGGTTCCACAGCCCCACGTGCCCCGGTCCCGATCATTTCGGTTACAGGCAACAAGTCCCGGCTCGACTTGAAGTTGGCAGCCGGGACCCCGGATCGGGCGCCCGGGCCAGTAGCGTAAAAAGCACACTCGCACGCGCCCGGCGCCTCACTATGGCAAATGCGCGGGCGCAGGTCATGCTGGCAACAATCGAGAGAAGGGCCCCTTTGCTTCTCCCGGCCAGACCGACGGCCTGTTCATATTCGCACCTACATAACCACACCATAGAGCCGGGCCAATCGTGTATATGGGCATTCAATTGACACGATATCTGCTTTTATTTAAACAACACCTATAATTACTTTTTATTTTTGGGTGAATTTTTAGGTGAGTTCTTGGGTGAATTCTGGGTTTTGATAAATGATATTAGACATTCATCCAATGCATCAACGGTTTCGAATGCAATTCGATGGTCGATAAAATGCTGCAAAGCGTTGAGGAGCTTCTCGCCGTCGCCAGCACTGTCCAGGAGCCGATCTATTGTCTCATCATATAGATCGACTTGCTTAGAGAATACTGCATTCGTCGCGAACCATTCGCCTGCAGATGCAATCTCCCTCTGTCTTTGAGCTTTAACCACTTGATACAGCTTCGATGCAGTCAAACCCAACTCGTCAATTGATTCAAACCGATCATGCTGCTTCAACGCTTGCTGAATAATATTGGTAAACTTGCCGTAAGCTCCAGACTGACTCATAAACTTTTCTGTCTCAGAAATGCTGATCTCATCGCCGTTTAAGTTTTTGAATATGGTGCGAGCGTTATCCTTTAGGAAACCTTGGACTTTCAATTTTTCTTGCAAGAGACTCGGGTCTTGTTGTAAACCAATCAAATCTTGAAATGATCCCAGCTGCCGCTTTTGCCAATTAAGAATGCCAATGTTGCATAAGATTGACGACAACGAAGGATTAATGGCAAGTAACTTGCTGACATCAGCAAGCTTCACACTGACATTGCTATCCAAGGCGGCGAATAATGTGATTTCCGGATCTGATAGCGCCGTCATAATTGCTTTCGCTTTCATTTGTAAGCTCTGCTGTGGGGACATCTGCTCTAGATCAGCACCCATTTGTTTGCTGATCGACAAAGGGCTTCCTTGTCCCATACACAGGACGGAAGCGTCATGGCCAGCTGACGAGAACACAGCCCGCATCATGCTTTCAAGCGACTCGAAACTTTTGCCTGATGCAGCCAACACCTCCAAACTTTGCACTATCAGATTAGCATCCATGCCGTTATACAGTAGCTGAAGGACAGGGTTTGGTCGCAGATCAATGAATCCTTTGAATAAACGCAGATCTGGACGTCTTAGCGTCATAAACACGGTCTGACAGTCTTCTTCAGCTTTCGCCACTTTCGTTTTTGCCAGAGCTCGCTGTCTGGCCGTAGTTGCTGCGATTAAATCGTCAAACCCGGGGTACCGAGGACAGCGAGCAACTTCCTCCTGCAATCGGTCGATAATTTCCGATCCGCACGTCGTAGTCGTCATCAGCTGCATAATTTGGTATGAAGATAAAGTCATACGAGGATTATCGAATAGCATCATAGCCCCATGCTTCACAAGCTCTTGACATTGTTTTGCAACCTCATCCCATCGGTCTCGAAGCTGTTTGACACTGGTAGCAAGACTCTTCAAATCAGGGAAATTTCGGCGATTACGGTCGAGCTCCAGCAACGTCGCCATTGTCGCTGTGATCGTTCGGCCACCACGAAGGACCTGGTCGACCACATCGGTATAGACCTCGACGTTGCTGTGTGCCCGCGCTTCACAAAATAACGATGACCCTTCGATGAAGTCAAGAACAGCCAGACGGTCCTCGGGACGGGGGACACAAAGCCGGAAATCGATCTCGAACGGCGTCGGAGCTGCATTATCTGGGATGAGCTCCAGATACGCTTGCGGTATCCATCCGAACTCCTCGCCATTTCTGACAAGGCACCAGCCTTCGTCGTTAACCTCATACTAAACTCGATGATCAGTGGCTGCTCATTGAAAAAAAGTCAAACTGAAATATGCGTAACGTAACATTTTTGTAAAAGTGCAACGTAACCCCATCCTGCCAGACAAAAGTGTAACGGATGTTGTCGCTCTCTGTCATTGTATAAAATCGTTTTGCTTACAACGACAATGGTATCGCCCCGGCATCCATGGATTTCAGCATTTCCTTCACTTGCGAAATCTTGAACGAGCCGGGCATGGAAAAGAGCGTGCTCATCGAGCTCTTCTGAGAAGGCTTTCGTCAGTCGCGGTGTGCTCGACCTGGAAGTCGGTTTATCGTCGCTGATGTCTAGGTCCCTCAGATCGCTGATGTTCAGAGACCTCATACTTTCGCTGATAGAGGCAGTAAAATGGTTGTCTTCAGATTCAACTTCAAGTGTTGCTGTCTCTTTTACTACGATGTCGCTCTCGACTGCCTTTTGGACGGCCTGATGAATCTCATTTAACATGTATGGGTCATTATCAATCACCAGCGAATCGACGTTGACATAAGACGGCGCCGCAGGGACGACAATGTTTGACAAAAAAGCAGGATCTGGCTGTGCCAGATTCGATCTGCCTTTAGCATGGTGTCGCATGAAAGCACTCTTAGTTGCAGCTTTCTCAGCGTTATCGCCAAATTCCACAGACAAGGAAGCGTTGTCAGTTGGATCAATAAAATCCCCAATTGTTGGTGACTTGCTGCTCGTTATCGAGCCTCGTTTCGGTTCATTATCTGCGGTCTGGATAATTGCTGAAATTGAAGCGTTTGAAGGATTCACGATAGCATTTTTCGGTGCTGATAGCCAGGTTTTCATTCGTTCCTGGATAAATGGCGAAACGGATTTTGGAGCTGCCGCTTCAGGGCGACGCAAATGCATCTTCGATATATTGCCTTTAGAATGTTTCGACCCATGGCTAATTAAATCTTCGAAAAACACCTGCAGAGACTTTACATAGCCTTGTTGCACTGAAATGTTCGCCATAATTGGCAGAAACTCTTTATGAAGATGACAATTCAGTACGCGTGCCAGCAAGATAAATATGAATGAAAGTGGAGCCTATCGGAATCTGCCTATGTAATACTTTCTATCCAAAAAAATGGATATCATTGCCCTTAGGAAGATTCCCGATCGACGCCATCCAGCAATGACATAAACGATGTGATCCCTCCGAACGCAGAACTACATTGTGGGTTGCCGTTGTTAAGGAACGATATCGGACGTCCCTCTTTCTGGCGCTCAGCAGTTGTTTGAAATACGGTCTCATGCTCGTTATAAGTCCTTCCACATGAGCAATGATAACTGAAACGGCGTCAAAAAAAGCTCAATGTTTTCAAGTTCGTTTGACCTGGATGAAAACTTGGAACATTGACAATTGACTTTACCCTTGTGGCCACATGATTGGTCCTTACAGGAGTGCTCCTTGAAAGAGTGCTTGCAATGGCATTTGATGTCCTGAATTCCTCTGGCGGGAATATACAGAAAGCATGAGCATCGACAACCAGGAGCACGGCACGGCGGTCCCTGAGAGCTGTTCTCGAAGTTCTTGTGGCTTTTAAATCTGTGATTACAGAAACCTGACACTCTTAGGATAAAACAAGCACTAGACAGGAACGTTACATTTTGATTCTGGCCCGATTAGACGACATTCCAGATTAGAGCCAATCGGTCGCCAAGAAACGAACAGGCGAGGTGCGCTTTCGACCTTCTTCTTAAACTCCTGAAACTGTTTCTCGCTGAACAAGACACCGCCGTCCGCGTCGCCAACTATATTCCGATATTCGAAATACGCATCGATATGCTTGGCATCAGATCCGGAGAGCTGGATAAACGCCTGCGTCGACTGCCTAGCGCTCATTGCTATTGGTACAATACATCACAGAGTCGATCACGTGCAGCGGCCAGTAGTGATCAGT